>CAEFZY010041678.1:0-67938 GCA_903066815.1 Brachyrhaphis roseni
ATGAATATATATATATATATATATATGAATTTTATAACAACCAAAGGTAGCATAGTTACTTGATTGTGATATAAAATTGCACCATGTGGCTGGAAAATACACAATACTGCCCCTTTAAAAAGTAAAGAAAAAAAATCTGTTGCTCTTACAGTACTGTCAACTTGACAACCACTTTAACCAAAGTTAACCAAAATCTCTCACATGAGCCGTGAATCCCTGCAGCTCCTCCAGAGTTAATGTGACTTTCTCGACTGCTTCTTGTAACAAATACCTTTGCCAGTCATTTTGACCTCCATTAAATGGAACAGACGGGTTCCGTCTTTTACCCTACGGTTATGTTACCACTGAAAGCTCCTTGCTTACTCTCCTGTCTATTGTTTGAACATCTGCAGCTGGAGCGGAGCCACAAAACGGTCTAGTTAAAAACCGGCCCGCCTCATTAGGAAGTTTTTCTAATTAGACAAAAGAGGCTGCAAACAACTTGCAGAGCGCCGCTCCATCCTGGTGTCCTCAACACTACAAATCACTTACATTTAGGGAACAATTACTGCTTGCCATCTGGGCTGACTGCTTCAGGTCGCTGTCAGCCACCCAGCACTCACCAGCAGAACACACACACACACACACCCACACACACATTTCCCGACAAGCGTTTTTAACTGCCTGCACATGTATTTTGCTTTTTCACATTTCCCCACATTCAACACCAAAACGTTTGGTTTTGATCGACCCCAGTTACATGCAAAAACAAAAAGAAAGTCTTAATTTCATGTTGTTTTTTCTTCTTTCTTTTTTTCTTCCCCAGACACCAAACTGGGCCGGCCAGGAAGGCGGATTTTAACTACCCGGCGACGACGGATCACACTTGTCTATCAAGAAAGGAAAATTAAATAATAAAAAAAACAAAAAAAACAACCAAAAACGCTGTACTTTTTTATGCTCTCGGTTCGAGTCATCACCAGCTCAATAAAAGTGACCAGCGAAACCGTTTTCACCCTGTGATTGCCTTGTTTCTGGACTCCGCGAGCAGCCACTGAGGTTGAAGCGGTCGGTCTGCCTTTTTTTTTTTTTTATGCTTTTTTGTATCAGTAATACTCAACGAAGTTTTAATGTGCACACTGAGCTGCCGAGCAGGACAGTCGGGCGCGTGCGATGCGCCTCATGAGTGCACGGCGATGATGAACGGCTGTTTAGTCTGTGGGGTTTTATGGCGTTTTTAGCGGCCCGCTTCTTCCCGGGTGGGGGTGCAAACGGAGGCCGTGTACGGCCAGCCACGGTCACGCACTCTGCCAGTCATCCTGTCCATCTGAGGACACCAGGGAGCCATAAAGCACCATTAGCCAGACAGACACCATCGTTTTAAGGTCTGTCCCACCCCCGCTGCTCTTTCCCTCTGCTTTTAACCTTCTCATAACTCAGTTCTCTTACTACCCCCAACCCCCTCTGGCCCCTTTACTCCTTCCTACTTTATTGCACTTGCTCGCAAACAGCTTGTTACTCCTACTTATGGCTGTAATTTTCTCATGTGTAATTTAACAACTAAACAAGGATTTTTTTATGTCAAATACACCTGCTGTTAAGGGTTAAATCAAAAGTCAGCAGAGGGCAGCGTGTCTTGCATCACCTGTGTGTATATGTGTGTGTGTGTCTGCGTGCTTCACCCATGAACGGACTCCTTAACAGATGTATGACTGCTCCGTCCAGAGGAGACGGAGGACAGACCAATAATTGGTGCTTTCCTCCTTTTATTTTGGACCATAATGCGTCACAGACTGGCCTGGTTGATAAACATAACTGCACTGTGGACTAAAGGATAATACCTGGTCCTTCTACAATTTGTCTGCCCCACCTCCCACCCAGTTTATTCAATCTGAAACATAAGGTAATAATTGTTACTTTCGATATTCCTCGGAATTCCTTTTATTGTAACCCGTTTAATCAGACGGTTACAATATTAAATCAAACGGTTTTTGTGCACGCCTTGTCCTTAAAGCTGCGTTATGGAAAAGTTTTTCTTCAAAATGTAAATCCTGTTCTTGACTGCTGCAAGGAGGAGCTGTCATGTGCAGAGCGTAAACTGCTGCTGCAGTAACAATAAAAACCGAGAGACGTAACGAGACAACACCGGATCACAATCGGCGGGTTGGTCGACCCCGACTGATGACGATCTGGACGGAAACTCAAAAATCTGATCTTTTCCGGGTCAGTGGACGCATCGTACCAAAGTGTCCAGACCTCTTCGAATAAATGAGTATTATTGAAAAGTCGATTTATTTCAGGAGTTTTATCACTAAGTGGAAGACGTTATATAGATTACACACAGGTGGATGTTTGCAAGTCTTTATTTCTGTTAATTAGACAGTTTGAATATTAAATCAGACCAATAGAAACATTTTAAATACAGAAATGATCCTCACTCAAGTTATCTTAAACTTAAACTCAGGCACGTCAGTGAAATGTTGTCCTGTGAGATAGTTCCACACCATCCCTAATCCCACAATGCTTTGCTGGTGTGTCAGCATATTAATCAGGAACCACAAACCATCATTGACATTTATGACCAGCGTTTCATGCGACCAGCTGCCTCATCGGGATATAATGCCCCGAAATGTTTTACTCAACAGGTTGTTGCTAGGAAACCAAAGAGCGATTGAACCAGTTGATGCCACACTTACCTTTGTGAGGTTGAGCGCTGATTTACTCTGCCTACATCCCCCAGAATGCTGTGCTGTTGTGGCTCGGAGTTCAGCGATATTATTTAATAATCTATCAGACATATCGTGTTGATATTGGTCATGTCTATCTCGATATCATTAGCAAATTATTGTTCAGCCCTAGCGACATCCCAGAGACGGATTACCTGAGCTGTTAAAAAGTATTAATTATATTTCTGATAAGTTGGCAGCTTTTTTTAAAATATAAATTCTTCGTCCTTTATTCCATCTGTTCTTTAGACTTCTATCAAATGACCTCCATCAGCAGATAAAGATCAGCTGAATCCTGGTCTCCATTGTGATCTTTATTTTTAAAATGTCATGTTGAGTTATTTCTGAATCCTTGACATTTCAGAGATTGTGCCAACAGGTTGTTTCTTCTTATTCTCCTCTCCGTTGTCCTTTTCTTTTGTTCAAGAAAACTCTTACAAAAACCCACAATGAAAGCCGTTCAGCCCGGTGAGTCGACTGCACGCGCCGCTCTCCCTTCATTGGGGTTATGGCACCGAGGGTTCCGGGCCAGACCGTCCAAATGCTGACGTCACCTCCACTTGTGTGCGCTGCAACAAGCGGGGAGGTGTGTGGGGGGGGGGGGGACAGAGTGATTGGTTTACCGACCCCCTTTCCTCAATGACACATCATGAGAATAAAAGTGCCAGAGGGCCTAAATTATCACATCCACCTTAACCGTGCGCCCTCGCATGTTGTTGTAGAGAACAATCCAAACCAGCAGCGCGGCCACGCTGACCGCGGTGTCTGTCACTGCTCTCTGGACGGACAAATAAACAAAAGCCAGCGCAAAGGTCACTAAAGGTTTCCGAAACTCCTTTTTTTAAACAAAGATATTCCCCTCAGAGTAGATTTTACAACCAGATGATCCCCCCACACCCCCCCTTTCTTCTTCTTCTTCTCTGGTTTTTGCCGTTTAAACTGAAAAAGCAAAACAAACACCCTGTAAATGAAAGCTAGGAGGCCTCCTGTCATGTCTCCGGCACATAGAACGCAGCCACTTTCTGTGTTCGAGAACGTTCTTTTCTCCACCACACACTGGCAGAGTCTCTCGCTTGGACGACGTTGCTTTCACATAAAAATCATTTCCTCCAAGAAATAAAAGATTAAGTGCCACACCTAGTGGCTGAAAGGAGTAGAGCAGCGGTTTGCCCGCCTTCCAAGAGGGATGAAGCGGAGAATATTCCCACAAATGTCCACTTGTTAAGAACCTCTGCAGCGTCAATGAGTCACAATCTGGTTTTATTTGGAGTTTTGTTTGCTTGTTTTCTGCTTGTCTGCCTCCAGGTTTGGAGTGTCATTCTGATAAGGTAAAGGAGAGGATGACCACCTTCACCTTCTTTAAATTTGTTGGGAGTATTTAGTGCAGCTACACCTTTGTGTCTTTGTAAATCAATGATTTTCTTTATGTTTTTGCTGCTTGGATAAACAGTACAGTGGGTATGATTATGAGTTCAAGACATATTTGCTCCACGAAAGGCAGAGAATATTTTTTTCTCTCTCTCCTTGTTATATATTTCAACTTGATGAATTAATGATATAGAGCAACGTTCGAAGCAATGCAGAGGCAATCCAAGAATTTGTAGGGCCGTAATCGGAATGGGGTTTCGGGGGCCCATTTTTAAATGAAAAATTTTATTTTATTATTTTTTTTCTTATTAAAAAAAGAGAATTAAAGAAATCTTATATAACTTAAGAAGTGCGAGGAGATGCGTCAAAATTTTATTACAAACATCTTAACACAGATAAGGAAAAAATATTTAACTGTCCTGATTTATTTTCTTTTTTTCCAAAAAACTTTTAATCTCTGACCCCCCAAAGAAGATTTGTGACCCTGTGACCCAGCACACACTGACTTCAGACATGAAAACTCAAATTTTCACTGTTAATTTATCAGAGAATGAGTGATGTATTTCAATATGAATTGAAAATTCACTGATATGGAAGAGTCATTTCTCTATGCCGGAGCTGCAGTTCATGTAAAATCTGTCTGCAGATGTACAAAAGTAAGTATGAGATGAAAACTCATAAAAAGTTAGAAATCTGAAGTATAATTTGACCAGATCATATCCATTTGGGCTAATTGACTCTTGTAAAATATGATTAATTGTGACCCCTGGTAATAGATATTGCTTCCACAAGTCAGATCACAGTTCTTACAGTAGGTTAGGAGTAAATTCATGTATTGACTTATATGCGCAGTTTGAAATGTCCTGAAGTAAAAAGCTGCATCTTGTTCCTGAAAAAGTCCAGTACAAAACAACCAGCAGCATTTTATGTTAGCATCATGCAATATGCTAATGTAGGAGATGCATTATTGGTTGGTGTAACAATTGGTGGGTGATGTCCTTCAAGTAATAGTTTTGCTGTTTCGGAGTGAAGTTGTTAGTTGTTCATTTTATTTGCAGAAAAACAATGTCATATTGGAGAATTTGTGGAACAGAGCACTAAAAAGCTAGCATCTAATCAGACCTGCTGCATTTATAGGCTAATTTCAGAATTTTCAAATTGCTTGTGAAAACATCAGACCTATGGAACACGGTACCATAGTAGCAGATATTGAACATGTACACATTTACAGTCTGCCGTCCAAGATCTGGAAAAGCACAACGGAAAAGAAGCATTGCACAAAATCCAATAGATTATTCCCCTTGCAGTTGATGGAGCGGATTAATACAGCTACCAGCATCCACTAGTTTAAAGTAACGCAGAAGTTTTGGGTACAGTTAATGCCCACCAATATAGGACAGGATAGGAATGTGATTTTATGTTTAAATGGTTCTATCTTCTTAGGATTTGATTACTACTTTTTCTTTTCTTTTTTTTTTTTTTTTGCAAACTCGTAGCAACAAATTACAAAATAATAAGAAAAAGAATAAATAACATTTTTCATTTGAAAAAATGGGACCCCTGAAATCCCATTCTGATTTGGGCCCTACAAATTCTTGGATCGCCTCTGCATGGGTTTGAAAAGTCATTCAATGTGTTAAGATCGTCTAAAATTAGCAGCCAGTGAAAAACAAGAGAAACTCAAGAATAGCATAGAAACTCCCCCCTCCGCCTCACCTCCTTAAAGGGTCTTCCAACTTTTCACGCTCACTAGGACCCTGAGGCAACCTCGAACCGGCCAAGTGTGGCTGGCTGGCTGGATGGATGGATGGATGGATGGATGGACGGACGGATGGATGGGTGGGTAAGTGGGTGGGTGACTTTTGGGGGGTTAGCGGAGGAGCTGATGAGCAGGATACCCTCCTCAACATTTTAAATAAGAGGCTGGAAGCTGGAAATTTCCGCACGTGACAGCGACGCAACCGCTCGGCTATATGAGGAAACCGGCGGAGAGCATCAGGACCATTCAGCCACACATCAGGGCGCACGACGCGCACTCACCACCTTGTCCAACTCCCAAGACATTCTTTTTTTTTTTTTTTTTCTCAAAGCTCAGACGGGCACGCCGCGAGCAGGGCAGACCGAAACCGGCCGAGAAACTCAGGTTAAAGCGAGTGCAAGACCCAAAGAGAGAGCTGGAGGAAGAAAAAAAAAAGAAGAAGAGAAGGACCAGCCCTCCCTCCCAATTCACCTCCTTTTTTCTTCATCCCTCCTTCTCGGACCTCCACTCTCCAGACGCGAGTTCCTCACAGTCACTCAGAGGGAGAGGGATGCTGCGCGTTGCTCAGCCGCACTTGCACTCAGACGGAACCTAGAAGCGGGATTACACTTCATCTTTTTTTTCTGTTTCCCGAGAAGTGAACTGTCGCTGATTCTGGCTGCTGTTGCGCACCGTTTCGTGCTCAGTTTTTTTTTTCAGGGGGGGGGGGCGGAATCCGGACGTCAACACACAGAAAGAATCTCCGCTTTCATCTTCCACGATCACAAGAAGGTGTTGATTTCGTTATTCTCTTATCACACCTTTGTTTTTTTCCCCCTCCCCTTTCTTTCTCCAGCACGGACACTTTTTATTCTTCTCTTTCCTCCCCACCCCCCATTATTAAACTTAAGAATCGTGCTTTAAAAAAAAAAAAATAATAATAATAATAAAAAATGCTTCCAGCCGAAGACGTGATGCCATGTCGCGTCTCTGACGTTTGACACATCTTTTACGGATCCGCTTAAAAAAAAAGAGAAGAAAAGAAAAAAGAAACTGGAGAAATTGGACCAAAAGAAAAAAGAAGCAAAGTCAGAGAAGTTTTCTTAAGCCACGACTGGTGCGCTTTTATCTTTTTTTTTTTTTTTTTTTTTTTGCTTCTTTTCTCTCTCTCTCTCTCTCTCTCTCTTTTTAAATTTTTTTTTTATTTTTATTGGAGTCCGAGCAAACCAGACCGACCGTCCAGATGCAGTTTCGACTCTTCTCATTTGCCCTGATCGTCTTGAACTGTATGGAGTACAGCAACTGTCAGGCGCCGTCGCACCGCTGGAGGAGAAACAAGAGAGGTAACCCAGAGTTCAAACCTCGTGTGTTTTCAGATCTGCATCCGGGAGACGTGACGCTTAGCAGACTGCTGCTGTGCACTGGTAGACTGAAAGTGTTCATATTCTCTTTCGGAGCGCGGTCTAATTTAGAGGTAAGGTGTGCGTAAAGTGAGCGAGAGAAAAAGAAAAGAGAAACATCCACTATGTGAGGTGAGAGCAGAACTCTCCAGAAAAAAATCTCTCTTCTGGGAAAACACCATACTTTCAGAATCTCATTAAACGTGCAAAAAAGGAGAGGGGAAAAAAAAAAAATCAAACATTTGTGAAATATTTTTGTCTCAAACATTTTATATTAGGACCAATTATTGGTGCGTAAAATACGCGCAGGGTTACGCGCTGTCTGAAACGATTTAGCACTTCAAAAACGCGTCCCCCCCCCCACCCACCCATCCCCTCCAATTCCCTGAATTTAATTTTTCATCATCGTGCATTTGCCTGTTTCCGTAGTTAAATATGCTGCTGATCGGGCACGTCCGAAGTAAACTGGGGTGCCTACAGAATCCCAAATCCAAGACTTCTGAGCCGCACATCTCTCCATCCATCCAGCCTCCCTCTCCTTCCCTAAGCTGGTTTTAATTGATCTCGTAACCACTTTGAACAGTTGGTCGGAAACCTGCATAACAATCGCTCAGCGGAGGCGCTGGAGTCGAGCCGGGGGGGATCAGCCCCTCTGTAAACACCAGCCTTTTGCTGTGAATGAATGAGGAGACAGTCGGATTAGGGAAAAGTAACCCTCCCCGCTTCCCCCACCCCCCCCGCAACCCTCCACCTTCCACCTCACTCACACCCGTGACATAACCTATCACCGGGATCAGAGCGAGCGGCGAAGAGAGTTGGGACAGGGGGGGAGTGGAGGAGGATACGGTGGGTGGGTGCTTGTAAATACTGAGGCAATCACCAATTTAATCATATGCGCTGCGTGCCAGGGGGTGGGGGGAACCTCCACACTCTGCGAGCCCTCCGCTGCCCATCTGCAAATAATCAGGGCAATCACTGCGGGGTACTGGCACACATGCGGCTCTCAGCTCCCTCTGTGTGTTTCTTTCTCCGTTCGCTGTGTGATCTGGCGTGCAGGAGACGGTGTGTCACGGTCTGATCCGTTTTTTCAAAGAGCTGTTCAGAAGAAGAAGAAGAATAGGGGTGGGGGGGAAAAAACCCAAGAAATGCAGGGTATGGTAAAGCATATTTGTGTTTTTTTTTTTGAAGGGGTCGGGGCGTCTTTATCTGTGAGTGAGAGGGAAGAAGGAAGAGGTGGTGCTGCTGGGTCCAGGAGGAGTAAGGATGAGATCAAGAGGTTAACTTGCACAGTTGACCTCAACAACAGATTTTTCCTTGAGTGCAACCAGCTTAGAAGAAAGAAAGAAAGAAAAAAAAAGATGCTACACTTAAAAAAAAAAAAAAAAAGCAGTCCAGATGCATGAGGTTCAGCAGCAGGGCCGGTCCAAAGTTGCACGAGGCCCAGAGATGAGTTAAGTTCAGGGGCCCCACCACCCGCTGCTACTGACTGCTTTGCGTTGCCCCTGATTGATTGATACCGTTTTACATTTTTCATTGACAGAAGGAGTCTACAGCACTAGCATGGTGGAGTTAAACAGGCATGTGAACTTTAAAAAGAAACATCAAGTGATTGTTTCTAGTGATCGAAAGGCTGGACCAAGACTGACTTTCAATCATTTTGATTGGGCTAAATTTGAATTCAATCTACTGGAAAGTTGTGGTTTTAATTTGCTAATAACGGCTAGCTCACTTTGAAAAGCCCTTAGTGTACTACAGACGTTCAGATGGCATGTTAGTTGTGTAGATTTGATCAAGTTTCACTCCCTTTGTCAATTCTGCCACAACGATTCTGCAATGTCCATTTACAGAACTGTTGTGTAAAGCTGCCAACATCAAACATCAGTTCAGATCAATTAGATTATAAGACTTTGGTACCTTTTGTTTTTACCCTGTTGAAGGTTCTTTTGGGACTTCCAGGCCAGCAGGGGGCTCTAAGGAGTCAAAAAAACAAAACAAGTCCACTGGGATAATGACAGATGTTGGGTTTCAGCCAGTGTAGGGGCGCAGTGTCAGACTGTCTGATCACCTAGTTTTAAACACACCACAGTTTCACTGCATTTGCACAAAAATCCAGGAAGTCAAACATTAAGTCAATGGAAATGTTTCTAAAAGTCAGAGGGGAAACTGGTCTTATTTCAGCCAGCAGACCAGCAGTGTGCAGCAAACAGAGGGAAAGCAGCAGTGTTGTGGTAAAGAGCACAGTACCGTGACCTTAACGACTTCTAAAAACAAAACTGTTTTATGGCATTAGCACAAAAAAATGCATGACATTATTTAATGTGTTTATTTCAGATAGAACAGCAAATAAATTCTTATTTCAGCTAAAATGTTACGATTATTACGGTGATAATCATGTGTAACATGAATTGAGTGTTTCTTTGCCACCGGAATTTTCCAAAACAGCTAAATATGTTTTCATTGTAAGTGAGGGGAAAATGTGGTAGCTTTTTTTCTTTCAGCCAGCTGACCAACAGTGTGCAGAAGTGGTGGGTTTAGGACTCTATGCTCAGAATAATGATTTTGAGTGAAAAACAAAAACTTGACTCAATGTATTTTGGGGAACAAATAGCAACTTTAAACTTTAATTTCAAACAAGAAAGCAACAGTCCCTCCCCCCCTCTCCCCCTGTTTTAATTGGGTTATTCTAGTTATATTGTTGCTATATCTTTATTGAATGTCCCTGAATTTTGCCTCTTGAATTTTTTCCAAAAAAGACAATTTTGTCTTTGTTAGCAGGCTAAAAGCGTGGGAGCTTGTTCAGCCAACTGGCTGGCAGTGTGCAGCAACAAGTGGGGAGGGGGCGTGAGCATGACAACACTTTAGCGTTCATTAAAACGAATCTAAACTGTGCAATCAATTGCATCCGTTTTAAAGCTAACTTTTTAAAACTTTGACGCCGTTAGCTTGCTTAATGCCTAGCTTAGCGCTACATGAACCTGTCAAAAGCCTACGGTTGGCGCCTTCAAAATGACCATTACATTTTTAGTATTTGCTGCTGCTTCTTCTTCATTTTTTCTTGTTCATGCTAGCCAGACGGGCTCGTGCAGGGAACCCGTCCCGGCACGCCTCGGACTCAGTCGGGACACACTCTGCTGTCTCGGGCGATATCAAATCACATCCCGCACACTTTTTATTTTTTTTAAACAAACGTCTCATTTGATTTGCATGGCAGAGAGAGAGAGAGAGAGCGTCCTGTCATTGATACGCGGCGCTCACGTCGCCACACGACTCTGAGGTGCAAAGGATAGAGATGGAGATGCCAGCGTAATTAGGGGGAAGCAGGAGGGGAGGCGTGAAACAGACAGTGTGTGTGACTTCAGCGCAGACCAGATTGGGATCTTTGTGCGGTTTCTTGGCTGATGTTGTCTTGCTCGCACACAGCATGGCATGACCCAACAACCCATTCGGCTGCGGTAAGAGTCCACGCACTCATCTCTTTTTTTTATATTTTTTTTGCAAATGTGAACCAGATGACGAAACATATTAAATTTACACCTCCTTTAGCCCTCATCCTGCCCACTAGAAACAGGAAAGCGATGCCAATGAGCCCTGCTATGATATCATAGCAAGACACGGGGGGATTACTTTTCATTTTTTATTCTCAGGCTAATGATGCCACCTGCTGACTACATAAAATCAGGCCGAGTAGCGGGCAGCCCTGCCTGAAGGGACAGAGAAGCACAGTGGGGCCCTGAGATGTTTAAGCAGGTAATGAATAGGTAACAGCAGTCGCGAGTGGTGAAAAGTTGCCATGTGATACAGTTAACCCCTTCCACTTCATACGCAGAAACCCTGAATCTGAATTCCCGGCAGGCCCCGGCACGTTCTCAGATCATATTCAGCTGTGTAATCTGTAGCTCTGCTGCATTTCCAGATGTTTTGTGAAGGACGAAAAGGGACTGAATGAAACCAGTAGTTGAGGTAGTGAGTCCAGAGAGGCGTTATTTTGTTACTGGGTTGCATGTGGTCTGCTTTTGCAGGAAAAAGAAAGGAAGAAATTTATTTTAATTTGTTGCGTACAAATCCTTTCTGTCCGGAGGGAGGGGAGGGGGGTGGGTACGATAAAATAATCTGTCTCTGGGAACACGAGAAGTTTTTATTTTTTACAATATTTGGCTCTGTATGTAGTTGCGTGTAGGTATATGATTCAGGACTTTCAATGTGAGACTTTGTTAAAAATAATTAATAACCATCTTAAGAAAATCAAGACAACCTCATAAATGTCTAATGAGACTTAAAAAAAAACAAACATTTCTAATAACTTATTTATCTAAACAATGAACTATATATAAATTTTATGACCAGTTTATAAAAAATGAGTGCTGACTGCAGATATTAGTAGCCTTTGCTAAGCAGGTAAAAAGCTAATATAATTTTAAAGGAGTTGTGGGGCTTTTGAGTTAATGTAAAACGTTTCCAGTCTATGCGATGATACAGGGTTTATGAAAATAAATTAAGGTTTTAACAAGATTTTGGGAGAACAAAAACAACACAAGTATTCAATGGTAAAAACGTTGTTTATATAATTTTTGCTTATTAAAGTTTTTATTAAATACAAGTCACTTTACCTTAGCTTTAGCTTCCAAAGCCCCGAGGGAGATGCTAACGTCAGCGCGTTTGGCAGCTAATGGTTAGCCAGTTGCTCTTTTCGCACAGCGCTTCACAAATCTCTCCTATCATGTCCTCGTTTCTTTTTTCGTACGTTATACAAAAATCCTCCCAACCTGAATGATCTAACGGTGATAGAGTTCTTCTTCTGCTTTTATTGGCGAGTGTTGTCAGCTGGTTTTACGTTCGGTGTTTATTAGCCCACTCTGTAATACGGCCAGACAACAACGCCACTTCAAAATAAGAGAAGGACACATTCATACCGACTGTCAAGCTTTGAGGCACTGGGACTAGAAAAGTAACTTACGCTTCGTGAGACAGACTCTTCGAGGTGACATAATGTAAGGTTTTAATATCATAAGGTCTCGTGGCCCAAACCCTCATTACACCCCTTACTTCCAGTTAGAGTAATAACTTAAGGCAGTGAAAACCATTATATTTTTCCTCTTTATACAGTTTTAATATGTTGGTTACTCTGACTGGAAGAGCTTTGTTCCATAACAGGAAGATGATTGGTGGCGCACTGCCTTTAACCTCTGATTCGCATGTAAATTATAGCACCCTGTGTAAATAAGCATCTGGTGGGTTGGCTCTCAGGTTATTAAAAAATGGCATTCACATAACTTATTATGAATTTTTTTTTAAGGCCAGGGGGTGGGGGGGATTTGAGTTGTTTTAAGATGGTAGAAGTCTGGTCTTGGCCCTTCTCAGACTAGCAATTAGCTTCAAAATCACCAACAGAGCCAACCACCGTAGGTAAGATATGAACCGCTAATAATTTTTAAACAGAACCTCACTACAAAAACCCTTAGCTTTTCCTTACAGTTACCCAGACACATTGCCCTCTATTTATTAGCCCTGGAAATCAAGTCTGTGTGTGCTGAAAGCTCTCATCAACTCCCAGGCCTGTGGGTGTAAGTGTTAATGTTGGAACCCGGCACTTCGGCGCAATATTATATGTTGATTAAGTGCCTGAGGGTGATGGGGAAGGGAGCACTCCAAGAAGTTGCAGTGAGACGGACCTTTCCCCGTTTTTATTTTTTGGAAAAAGTGAAAAAGCTCCGCTCGACGGCACCATCTCCGCAACAAGGCCTCCTCACACGATACCTTCCCCGATCCAGGTGTTTTCAGTTCCCCCCTGCGTTCCGACGCTTTGCGCTTATTCCACCCATAAAACAGGGACGTTGTGCCGTTTCATTTATCCCGGTCACTTTCACGGAAAGTTCAGGCATCGTCCGGATTTTATGACAGAGCCGAATGCCAAAGGTCCTCCTTGTCTTTTTTTTCTTCCTCTCTCTCTCTTTCCTAGTGGGGCAAAAAAAAGGCATATTTAAGCAGATCAGCTGGTAATAGCTGAAAGTGAACAGCATCACCTGAGAGGGATTACAGCAGGTCGAACCTTGACCTAAGCTCGGGCTTCAGCATCAAAACAGAACTCTGTTTTTTTGGGGGGGTTTTCCTCTCCCAAACTTCCACAAGTGCGTGTTTGTGGGAGAGGGAAAAAAAGTTTCGGGAACAGGTGGATTTTCTTTTGCAGAGATCCACGAATCTTCTTTTCTTCCTTGAACAATCACACAAAGTGTGTTTGTATTTGGAATGCCACTCAGGATCATCAATCTCTTATTTTTAAATCACATTTATTCACCTCGACCTACAAAAAAAAAAAAAAACACTTGAGAAAGACTAGCTCCTTGTTTGACCCGTGTGTCGATCCTGGCCTGGAGTGGAGCTCCTGGTCCGAGGCGCTCTGGTATCAGATGAAACCATGAGAAAGGATCCTCAGTGCTGAAAACCCCAGTAAGGGAGGGGAAAAAATATGGAGTGGCATGAACTTTACCCTTGAGATACAGACACAGACTCCTTTATGGACACTATTTCATTGTGCTCTCCCTGGAAAATGTAGTTCTCACAAAAAGGTGATTGAATCTGAAATTTACCTTTTTTTTTTTTTTTGGGTAAGATTAGCAATATATTCTCATATAATCAAATTGATACCCAACCACAAACTTCACAACATTTTATTGGATGTTTTACGTGCTAGACCAAAAAAAAGAAAAGTTTCATATATATAAAACCGAAAAAGTGTAGTGTCCATTTGTATTCAGCAAATCAGTAAATCCACCAGTGAAGTTAATTTGTATAGCACATTTCAGCAACATGGCAGCTCAAAGTGCTTCACATCATGAAAACATAAAAATGTCCTAAACACATCCTTCACTCACCAATTGTGAAGCCAGTAACAAACATAAAACTTTTTCAAGCGCCATCACTAAAAACACCAACCATTTTTTTTTTTTTATCCTTAAGCAGCTTTGGGGCTTAAACGTAAAACTGCTCCCATGTACTCAGCCGTTTTGTGATCTGTCCACTGTCAGCGGACAGTTGAGATTTCGCAGTCAAGTGTAGCAATTGCGTACATTTCTCGTGACAAATTCCTTCATTTCCCACAATCCAAATGGACACAAGCAAGCTTGATGAGCTAGTTGGAAGCCTAGCCCTGCTTCTTCTCTAGCAGAGGCAGTCACACTGTCTGTGCTGGCTCTTATCAGCTCAGTGTCGCACACAAAACTGTTGGATGGGAACAACGCTTCCTGCCGAGACGTTTCCTGTGTGGGTCAGTGTCATTGATATGTACTGAACATGTGCATATTTAGCAGATACCTATATTGAGTTTGTGTGAACCTTGGCGGATTGAAGTGCACCAGCAATGAGAAATTGCTTCCGCGAATCTTCCACAAGTTTTTAATAGCTAGCCAAAGTGAGTGAGTTAGTTGATGCTACCAACCTTTCTTAGCCCAGCTATCCTAAGAGCGGGGATCGGCCTAGCTCTTAGGTTTGACCAGCTTTGACAACGAACCGAGCTAAGCTAGCCAAACTTAGACCAAGTTAGCTGGTAGGTTCATTATACCACTGAACCGGAATTCAGTGGTATAATGTAAATTATATCATATAACAGCGTATTTTCTATTGACAATCATCATGTGTGAAACACGTAAGATATTGTTCTTGCTGTATTTCCCAACCCTTGTCTCTAGTCTTTTGTAGCCCCTGAAAGCTCGTCTTCATGGGTCATTTCTTGCCTAGCTCCATCCATCTTCCTATCATTTCTGTCCATTAGAACAAAAGTGTTCCCATTGCATGTTGCCTTCACAGATAAGATTTTACTCCATTTACTGACTGAATGACTTTTGAAAACAGCTGGTTGCACTTGACTTTATTTGGGTGTACCAGAATAAAAGAGGCTGAAAACCTAATTACGCTAGATGGAGGGGTTGGGGTGGTTTGGAAAAAATGTAACTCAAATGTTCCATGTTGTGTTGGTCTATCGCGCGCACACACACACAAAAAAATCTAATAAAAGTTGTTGAAGTTAATGGATTTAAAGTGGCAAAATGTGGAAAAGTTCAAAAGTAGCAAAAATATTTTAGCAAGGCACTGCGTGCTGCTTATGTTGGACTGTTTTTTTTTTTTTCTCACCTATCAACTCCCCGCATTCTCCTGGAAGTAACCCTGCAAAGCCTTGGAGCGTTTCTGTTTTTCTGGAGGGGACTCGCTCTTCCACCCTCAGTTGTTGTCATCAGAGGATGCCTAATGCTAGTAAAGCCAAGCGCCAAACACATGGTTTTGATCCCAGACTACATTTTACCACGCAGTAAAAGCTCATTTTGTTCGGAAATGTGAAATAAAATAAAGTTATTGTATCAAATCCTATAACACTTCCCACATTTCCTCGCGGAGACTGGAAACTCCTCAGTAGCGGACAAAAAAAACCAAAAAACGACTGCAGTATTCCTCCATGAGTGTGTGATTTTTTAGAAAAATGTTTTTTTTTGCTGCCCTCACCTATGCCCGCTTTCTCAGTTGCATACTCCCCCGCAGCAATAACACCTTAATGCGTTTCCTTATAAAGCTTCTAAATGTGACCAGCCAATTTGGGGCTGATTCTCTCAAGTTTATTGCACCATAAAGATTGTAATGTTGGGAATCATTTCTGAGTGCCACACATAAACGGGCAGCACAAAAAAGGCTCCGCAGGTAGGAGAGCTGCCCAGAGCCGGAGATGCCCTCGGGCTCGCAGCGTAATTCACTTCCTCTCCAATTACTAATACACCTCTCTTAAAGAATCCAGCGAAGAGCTGTTTAGTCTTAATGGTGTGAACACAATAGGCACCCATTGTGCTGTTCTCCTCAATTAATCCAATCACGGGAGTTGTTAAAATAAACCATTTCCACTTTACTTATTATAATAGGGGCAACTGAATTAAGCGTAAATAGGTGGACAATTTAAGGAACACGGATATTTTTGGTGAGCCAGATGCAAAGATTCAGGATCTTAGGGTGTCAAGAATTTTTTTTTGCCATTCGCAGTAGGTTTTTTTTTGTTGTTTCCTTTTTTTCTTTAACCAAAGTGAAAATGGCTGTACAAGGATCTATTCAGCTTTTGGGTGGATTACAGTCGATTCACAATTCCCCCCATTTTAGAGTCGGAGTGCAGTCCACATCTTTGTTTCTTTAATTCCCACAGGGTCAAAATAGCATCGCGCGCAGGTGTTTCAACTCACCAAGACCCACTTTTGTTCAAATGTTTTGGGTACGTTTTACAAAACAATTCCATAAGTAGGCACAATTTTGGCGAATATGTTGCTAGTCACGTTCCGCTGAAAAGTCCACAAATAGCTGGATCTGCGAGTACCAAACGCTTTCAAATTGAAGAATCGAAAGAGTTAATTCAAAGTGGTGGGTTTTCCACCGCCGATGAGGCTTTTAAGGATAATCCACAAATTTTCAGCGGAGGTGAGAGCTCTCCAAATATTTTAATGGCAGTTTGCTTTATCCATTTCAAAACATATTTTAATGCGTGTTTGGAAACATTTTCCCGTTGGAAGACCAGACTGTCTCCAAGTCTCAGCAGTCTGGCCGATGATATGAGTCGAAGTGTAATTTCGGGACGGTGCCTATAAAAAGTATTCAGTCCCTTGGATGTTCTACCCTTTTAATGGCTTTTACAAATCCATCATGATCAACAAAATTAACATTTTATTTTATTTTTTTTTTACAAAAACCATTGCAAGAAAAACATGTTGGTCGAAGTGGGAGCTGATTTCTACAAAATAAAAGTATGCAGCTTAAAAAAACATAAATATTCACCCCCTTTAAAGTGACTGACCTATTGGTGCTACAATGAGTTTATACTTACACAGGAGAATGTAAATACCTAGTTTATGACTCATTAAATAAACATTAAAAATCCAAATATTAATACTTTTATAGGCCTTAAACAGGGGTTGACCTGTTTAAAAGTTCCTCATGTAATTTCGTAAGTACCCTAAATATGTAGCTGTATGATTTTAGCTAAACAATATCTATCAGAATGATGCTCAGCACAAATCTCTCTAAATATAGGTATTTTCTGCAGTAGGGTTAGTTTCTATTTTAGGAACATTTTCCTCTGAGCATTTGTGGTTGAATGCTCAACCACAATTCCACAATAGTCTCCTTCGCATTGGAAGGTTCCAGACTGGGTGAAATAACCCCGAAAGCATCTCAGCGGCTGTATTTATTAAATATATTTGAATTTTCTTAGTAGTAAGGACGAGAACTTTAAAGTTTCATTTGAAACGGCAGGACGTCCTTAATGATGGGGAGAGGACAGGATTCCATCCAGCAATTTCTTGTGGCTGCAACACTTAGCCTCTGTGAAACAATGCGGTAGGAACCCATTAGGAAAAGTCCTTAATGAGATTTTGGTGGGATATTTTCTTGAACAGCTGAAGTTTTACTTCTCCAGACCAACATCCCAAATTAGTGGAGATGTGTCTGAATCCTTTACTCGCCGCAATTTTCTTTTCCTAGCTCCTTATGAATTTACCATCTCCCTTTAAACTTCCAAGATATTCCGAAAAAGCCGAGGTAGACTTATAAGTGGAAGGGGGGGAGAGGGAGAACAAAAAATAAAATAACCCAAGGTCATGATTTTGACTTTAATACTAAACAGATGCTTTGAAATTGATAACTCTCTTCATTTTTTATTGATATTATGATGGAGTCCAAATCCAATTGTGGTGCACCTAGTCACCTACTTTAGGAAGTCACTGGTAGAGGGAGTGGAAGAAAGTCCAAAAACTAAAAACTCTCCACGTGTTTTCAGACCGGTCTCTAATCTCGTGTTTCCAGAAGACTTTGCTTTGTCGCACGCTTGATCACTGTCTGCATTGATTTGCAAAACCTAGAAACTAGTAAAGAAAATGTTAAAAGTCTGCACCGTTCTTGGGAGAATACGCATAAACACAGCTCATCTCTAGCTTGGTGTGAAAAAAAAAAAAAAAAAAGCTCTTCGAAACGGTGTCTGTTCCGACGGCTGTAACAACAGGGAGTCAAGGGGCTGTGGACCACTGCCCCTGTGCTCACCCCTTAACAAGCGACAGATGGGAAAGACTCCTTGTTCACCCTGTTCCTGCTTTTATAGGACCTCTAATTATGCTTACGGACCACATCAAAATAGAGCTCAGCGTGGTATGTCTTTGGAATAGAGAGGAAGTAAGTTGGCCAGATGCAATAAAGCGTTTCTCCGTGGAGCTCACCTATAATTTAGTGGCCTGGGTGAAGAAATGGAGAGGTAAAGGTAGATGTGCCAAAATCTCCACTTTTCCCCCGTAGACCACGTCGTGCACTCAATCCATCTTTCGAATGTGTTGCGTTGATAAGATTGTCACCTTCCTAAAAACAACGGATTGAGTCGTCTTTTGCCTTAGGCCATTACTTTAGACAAATAACTTGTATATACCTTTAAAATCATCAAACTCCCAAGCATTTTGTGTGTGATCACACGCAAACTCAACAGACTTCTGCTAACTTGCAGCAAAGTATCCAACCTTACCTTCATCAGCAAATTTATCGATGTCCAGATGTGCAGAGTTCCAGCAAATAGGTGTCCCTATGGACATTTTTGATTCGCTTTACAGTTTTACACAACTTTCTGTTGCCTTATGACAAAAAATCCCAATCATGACTTTTCTGGCAAAAGATTACAAAAAATCCAAAACATTTAAGGGCTTATGAAATAACATTTAAGAATCGATGAGCTGAACTTGTTTTGGCTTTCGGTCTGGTTGAGATTGGCAATTAGGTATCCTTTGGAGAAAATAAGGGCTAATTCTCCAAACGAGGCATTGTGCGCACCTTAACGTGATCATTTGTTGCCGTGTTTTGTGTAGAGATGTTACCCAGGCTGGCTTCAGAGTTGCTTGGCCTTGCGGTATGAGGAGGGAAAGGCCTCATGACTTCCTGCGGAGTGCAGAAGCACCCGGCGTGTTTTTAATCAGCGACGAGGCTGGGAGTCATTAGTGGGCCTTGATGCTTAGCTCATTGTCTCTCCGACTCCCTCTGTGAAGGGAGGAGATGGTAGGGAGGAGGATGGGTAAGGGAGTGGGGCTGAAGGACGAAGCGACGGCAACACAACATGTAAATTTCTGTGGTGAGAGAAAAGAGCAGGCGAGCGATTTGAGAGAGGATGCCCAAGAAGCTGTGAGTTATCACTGAGGAAATCAGCCATTCTAAGTCTTCTTGTAATGGAAGGTGCAGAGTGGATCATTATTTCTGGAAGCATGAAAAAAAGAAAGACTCATTCTGTAACGCTCATCACTCAGATCCACATGGCTCAGGGATCTATCATCCTTACAGATCCTCGTTGTCTGTCTTTAATTTACACCTCTCTAACTGGCTTGGGCTTAAGTTATCAAACTGTGAGTCGGTACAGTTTGTTCTCTCTCGTCTTTTTCCTTTCCTTTAACATGTAGAGAATGTAAATATACTTTTTTTTTTTTTTACAAGATTATTTATGTACTACCTGTCTTTCTTTTGATCCCACCAAATTATCCAACTCTGCTGTTGCTGATGGGATTCCCTGCAGCTTTGTCTAGTGCTTGTGTTTAACTGGTCAACGGTCATTATTGCCTTGAACTCCCACCCTTTTTCCCAAACAGTAACAGTTTGTTGACCATTATTTGATGTTGTTTGCCACTGGGGGGCAGCACAACAAGCTGTTAAACCTGCATGTTATTATCCATGAAGGTAAGGTGCTGAATCTACTGTGCATTTTGTAATTGACACACTCAAATCATAAAGTGATGATTTATGATTTGTAATGGATGTAATCATCCATTACATCCATTCTGTTCTGGATGTCGACATCCAGAACAGAAGTTCTGGGACAATGGGTTCAAAATGTCCAATTTTCTAACTGTGAAGTGGTTTCTCCTGACATTGTGGAAACATCTTCTGACGGCACTGACGGTATCGTTTCCTTTCTTTACACAAACCTAGATTGTATTTTGGTGCTAGGAAGGTTTTTGACAGACTTTAGTGATATGTTGTAGTTGGTTTTTGTTTAAATTACAGGTGAAAACCTGCTTTTTTGCAAAAACACCGTAAATGTTATTTTTGACCCTTGTCACTGCCACTAAGCCAGGTTTCATGTGAAGAGTTGGGGTGTCCCAGATCTTTTCTGATGGAGTGAAAGGTTAAAGTACTATCATCTGTTTTCAGATGATATACGTCATCTGGGCAGATGCCCAGGGCGGTGCACAAAGTGGGGAGCACCACATAGACACGTTGCATGCTATTGTCTGCATCCAGAAATTTCACTCATGCGCTCAACTCTGGAGGGCAAAAATACAATTATTTTACTTGCCACCCATAACTGTGGAGATTCAGTAGAACAATTCTGCAAACAAAATGAAACCAGGAAACGTTGTTAATTTAGTGCAGTGCGCCACAACAGAGGGAAAAAATAACGCAAAAAAACCTTAAACAAAACGGAGAACGACAACTCAAACTCACAAGTACTCTTTTTTTTCTCGCTCTCTGAGTCGACGACGCTACAAACAGACCCGTCGCCATAGCAACTGACTGACAACAGCCCCGCTAGCGTATCGGGGTTTAACACCCAAAAAAAGAAGCACGCAAACATTTCCCACACCAAGAACAGAACATTCAGTCCGTCACAGTGCTATGTTTTCTGGCTCGATGTTTATATTTTGCGATTATTAATAAGGGATCGTCTGAACACACAGCGGTTGATTAGCTCATTTAAAACACCTGCTCTACTAATGGTCTGTCACAGAACTGGTGTGTGGGTCACTGTTGTATTCTGTTTTTGGTTTTTTTTCCTGAACCGAAAAACACCAAATTCCTCAGCACACAATTAGGTTAGAGCACTGAGTCAAAAGAAGAGGGTTGGCCAGGATGCTCTGCGTGCAACAACAGCCAGTGGCTACTCGTTCTCCCAAACTAGTTTAAACAAGCGTCTCATTCGCAAAGCATCTGCAAACGAGGATTTTCAACCCAAATTGCACTGCAGTAGCATCTCCCTGAAATTATGCTAACTGCCCACATTAAAAAGAGGTATTTTGATTAGACAAGTAACTTTTTATTTATGTAAATTAGAATCGGGGCGCAGGACTGGCAGTACTAGTGCGAGTGCAGATAGAACAGCCTTAAAACTGGTCAGTTTTGCACCAGAGAAGTAACAGCAACATAAATTTTAGGAAAATAAGACTCGAATCGTTACAAATGACTGTTGTAATTTAAAAGTATATTGTATGGCCATAAGGTCCTGTTGTTTCCTTCTTAGGACACAAACTTTGCGATTATTAAGCGTTTCACCGTAGCGTTTCACATCCAGAGGTTAAAAGAGCAGAAACTAAATAAATTAGGTCTGTAAATAAGACCTGTCCACATTGCAGATTGTGGCTAGGGTTCAGTGAAACACTCTGTCCCCGCCAAGAGTTTTGCTGGGATCAAGATGGAAAACATGATGAGGGAAAAAGAACCCGGGGTGCCTTTTGTTTTTATTAACTAAGAAAATAATAATATTCTGACATTTTACAGATTTGCTCACCCTATAAATATCTTTATGGGCTACATAAAATATGTGTATGACCTGAAACATTAACTTAAATCAGTGCTTTTATCCTCAAAGGATGCCAGTGAAAGAGATTAATAATTCCACCGTATGACAACCTGCATCCTTCTTTTTTGATAAACTCCCCCCCCCAAAAAAACTATACTTTTCTTGCTAATACAACCAAACGTTTTTTGTGCAGCAATTAGGAAAACCTCACTGTATATCCTGTTAAGTTTATCCGTTCTGTGATAACAATTTTATGCCTCCTGTATTTGAGGAGATTATATTTAGATTGTTAATGAATTAGCTAGTGTAAACTGGTGATCGTTTCCAGCTATTCATCAGTGTTATTCACTTTGTGCATCGGACAGTGAGGTGGAATCAGATGCTAAGCGCTAATTTTGTACGAAGATTGACCTTCCCAAACAATCTAACCACATTTCTCAAATTGCAGGGCATGTTGGGTTTCTGGAAAAGAAGAAACAACAACAAAAAATACCTTTAAGTCTCTCTATGTCAAAGTGCTTAGACAAGAACTGCAGGAAGACTCTCATTCTATACGGAAAGTTATTGTTTACTTATGTATTGTGATTTTTTTATTTTTAAAAATAACAATCTTTTAACCTTCATCTCTCGATTCATAAGAGAAGGACAAACGTTAAACAACAAATCCACAAGCCACCTAATTTAAGCAGATTATGCAGTCAAGCGGAGGAAACTGAGAACGTGATAAAAATTCAATGTCACTTTCCTGTTGGAGATTCTCTTTCTAAAATGTATGACTGATTTTCTGTCTCTCATTTCTGTAAAAGGAATTTGACTTGACATTAAAGATTTTATCCTACTCCAATACCTTATTTAGGAATTACAAAACAAATGGGAAGTATTGTTTTTTGGGGGGATTCCTGCCAAAAACAGTTTACAAAAACTTGACTGTAAAGATAAAGATGTCAGTCTTTACCTTTGCTACGTGTTTGCCAAAATGGTGCCAACATTGTGTGGTCCCACGTTTTCACAATGTAGTTTAAAAACTCTAAAGGATAGCACAGAGAGACTCTGGTGAGCTCTTCTTATCTTATAAAAATATCTCTCAAATGAGCCTCTGTGTCTTTAAAAATAGCTCATTTTTATCGCCTACCAGATACTGAAATGACTGGGACGTCGTCCTCCAGTTGAAACTTCCAGACCAAACAGAGTTGTCTGTCCACTGATCAGAAAAAGTTTGGATTTTTGCTTTTCAACCTGTCATTCTTACAACATCTCTACTTTCTATAGTCTTAGTTACTTAAAAATATGCATATTTTAACTCTCTATATCATACAGTGCAAAACATTGAAAGTTCTCGGGTTTTTTTTTTTTGCCATGACAGAATATCAGATGTAAATGTGTTGCCATGACACTCATATAGGGTTAAAGTTCAGGAACTAAGTAAACTAAGGAGTTGCTTCAAAAAATGTCAGGATATTTACAGATGTGTCCTGAATAAAAAAATATATTTAGTTCAGCTTTTTATCTGTATGTAAGACACAAACAGTTCAGAGTTAAGTGTCTCTAACTCCCTGGGCCAACATTACTAACACACACACACACACCCCTCCACACACACACCCCCACACACACGCTTGGGTGACAACAGAAAAGAAAAAAGAAAAAACTTGGCATAAAAGCGTAAAGACAAAGAACTCCATTAACATTTCTGAAATTCTTTGTTCTTTTTTCCCATCTCCGGTTACACACTTGTGTTACGATTTGGCGAGCTTCTCCCTTAACTGCATATTATTTTATTTGGACTGGGGCCAGGTCTCAGGGGGCGCGACCTTGGCTGTGTAAACAGCTGTCACCAGCAGGATCCAGAAGTAATAGGTATCGGTGGACAGGGTTCACGTGTAGTTTACGTGTTTACCAGCTAATGGTTTCAGAGATGGCGCTGCCTCGGTGCTGCCATGGAAACCGGTAAAGCGCAGCTCACGAAGGGCGGCCGGTTTGGATCGGGGCGTACGTGAACAACGAGCACCTCTGAGGTTGTAAAGTCTTAAAAAGAGAGGTTTTTGAGAACCTCACGTTAAGCTTTTTTTTCCTTTCTAAAACTAAAAACTATTTTTGACAAGCACAAAAAACAATTCCTGTTGTTATTGGTCCGTCCAACCAGTTGGAGCTTTGCTGTAACAACATCCAACCTGATTTGCAACACATTAGTAGCAGTAAGCTCTAAACAATGCAGCGCAACGTGTTGGTGCAAGGCAGGTATGGTACCGCCCTTCTCTATCTGCTATGTCCATTGTACTGATACTCCCGGGAGACTTTGTGACACCTTGATGAATATAAAGTTCCCCTGCACAACAGTTTGGTTTATTTATACGCCACATATCCACACAACTAATATACTGAAGCACTTTACAAGATGAACGAGTCTGTCAAAGTTCTAAAATCTTCACGCATTCGTTCTGATCAAGGAGATGCGATTCGGCTGATTCCTCTCTGGACTTTTATGAGAAGCATCAATGGAGGCGGTACGGGGGCAAACGACGGGTCAATCCCAGGCTGGAAGCAGACCCTGATCTAACATTCAGAGATTAGTTCTATACATGATGAATGACATAGAACGAGATACACGTTGTGCGCTAGTTCCATAGCTCCAGGCCCTAAATAGATACATCACTGATACGTAGCGTGATCTATAGTGTGGAATAATTTCAGGGTGTTTTAAATAGATACTTCATTATCAATGTAGATTGTCCGGGCGCTGTTCAGAACAATATGCAGTGAGGGGGTCGTCTTCGCCGTGTGCCACGTATTCCATTGCTCTTAAGCCGCAATGTATTCATCCCCACCTACAGACGTCTGGGCCCCTCGTACAAATTATAATTTTTCTACCTCAGCAGGTCCAAATTCACATCCGACTCTGTAGAATTAAATTCTTGCAAGACAAAGTTCAAAACAGTTAATTAAACCGCTAAACATTAAAATTAAACCGCTAATTTTACTCTATTACAACAATAGAGCCAAATTTAGATGCATTCACAAATTAAATAAATTTTGTTCATCAGAAAAAAGTCATCATCCACCTAAGAAAGAAAGCTCAGCTGATTGCATCAAGTGAAAGACTTTGCAGTAATCCCGACTACTTTCTTTTGAAAACAAAAGCCAAAAAAAAAAAAAAATAAAACAGGGAGTGGGCACGAAGTTTATGGAAGCCAAAGTCCCATCAACGGCGACGACAAGGAACGAGAAACCGGAGATCCCTGAATATCTTTCAATGGGAAAGAAATAACAAGAGAGGCCACAAAATGAAATGGCAGCGATAATTGCAAACAATACATAAATAGAGAACAGTTTATCCAAAACCTCACTTTTAGAGGTTATTGATGACTTTTCATCAGTGCCATTTCAGTTTTTCAGACCCATCACAGTGAGATAGAAGGAGGCAAATTGACAAGAATCTTTCAACAGCTTTGGTCAGTCAGTCATTTAGCAGCTGGACCTGACTGGAACAAGTTCTGCTGCAGGTTTGCCTCTCCTTGGACTCGGAACTCCAAAAAGAAAAACCTATACATCATTATTCCGCCACTTAATCAATAGTAACGTTTCAGACGCTGCGTTACCTCTGGTTTCTTTCACGGCCTTCAACATATTTAGCTAGTCTTAAAATCCTAGGCTAACATTAGCTTGTTTATTCTCTCTTTGATATGACTCGCTTATGTACTTTTTTAACATATTTTCATGCGGTTTCCAGTTAATTGTGTACAGACTTAGTGCAAATCTATTGAAAAGGAAAAGATGCTTTTCTGCTTCATAAACTTGCCACTTTGCTATGAATGTCTTAAATCTTATTGACCGAGGTTTCAGCTGCTCTATGCACAGCTCTCCCATCACATGACACAGACAGTGAATGTCGTCGTAACGTGAAAACAGTTAGGAAAAAGGCTACTTGGTTAGTTTGACAAAATCCTTTTTTGCAAGTTGTGCACAACTTACAAAAAGGGTAGGCTTTTGTCCAAAAACCAGGATTTTTGGAGAAGTGCAGGAGAAAATTTCAACGTATCAGATTCTGATTTTAGTAAAGAACTCCATTACTGATCCTTTAAAAATGCCTTAATTTGGACACAAATGCACATTTTCTCACATATACCACATATTAACTTAGCGGTTTGCTGAAGTTGTGTTCATATTTTACAGGATTTCCTGTGGCTATGTGCAACATAGCTTCTTTTTTTTTCCTAATTTCTTCCATGTAAGGGCTTTTGTAAGAAACCTGCCTCGCCTGTTGAGTCGTGTTATGGTTCAAGTTCAGCCTGTGCAGGCCTGAAGTGTGAAAGTATAATCCCAGATGTTACGTAGACACCTGCTGCATGAGGAAGCCACAAGATAAATCTGGAAGGCCTGCCTGGGAAATTCCTCAGACCAGAGCGTCTTTTGGTCAACCCGTGGCAGTAACAACCAAAAACGTAATCCCAGTCATGCTACAAAATGGCTGGCGCGTTCCTCGAAAATTTACTCAAATTGTCACGTAACGGGGTGACGATTTTTATTTTGTGTTGTGACAGATTCCAGTAGGAAAAAAACAAACTCGCTTTGCTTTTGCTGATATCGGATCCATTCTTCTATTTTTGTTTCCTTTTTGGTGGTCCTTTGATGTTGGGGAGTTGTTTTTTTTTCTTGTTTTTTTTTTTTTTTCAGTCAAGCACTTAAACTGAAAATGATGCCGTCCCCCGTTGGGCTTCCCACTTTTGACCCCGCTGGGACCGATCTCCCAGTCGGCTCCAGCGGGGTCAGAAAGGGGAGTGAGGTTGTTAATGAGGATACGCCAGACAAATGGCTTGTGATACAATGAAAATCTGAGTCAGATTTTTTATTTTGTCCTCTTTTTTTTAAAATGTATTATTATATATTTCCAAGCTCAAACTTGATTAGCTGGGATAAATTTTTACTTTCAACTACCGAGTGCACACATTTCATCCAAACAATGCAAGTATTTCTGTTTGTCAAATATATTTATGGCCAGTTGCTAGGCTTTAGCAGGCCCAGAGGTTCTTTAAATTAACAACAATATTGCTGTTTTGAGACCATTTTCAAGTAATATAATAATGGGGTAATAACGCAAGAACTCATTCTCAACTATCAATAAACTTTAAATTCTAGTGAACATTTAACACTGGTACTGGAAGGCATTTTAAAAATATGCAAAATAAGTAAACAACATGACAGAAACAACATCATAATTTGAAATGAATTATGAAGTCTCTGTAAATAAAATTATCTTTCAAAAAAAGAAAAGGGACTAGTTGAGACCAAAGCACCAGACTGAAGACTTTTATCATCCAGTTTTCGGTAGAAAAAGAGAAGAGAGAAAAACGAAATGGAAATTACTAAGCTCGTTTTAATTGATCATGCAATTAATTGTTTTATTGCTACTGCTGGGTAATTTTGGCTTACTTTTCCCCACTAAATTGATCATATTTTAATTTTCCAAAGCTATCTTTGCCTGACATTAATACTTATTTGATGATTTGAAGATTGATAAAATCAGAAGAAAAAAAACAAAACGCACGTACTTTAAAAGAGCGAAAGCCTCCATGAAGTCACAGCAGTTTTTTTTACATTCCATCATCAGTAGATTTTCTAGCTGTTGCCACTCAAAAAAAAGAAAAACATTTTCCCGTTTATTAGATATTTTTAAAGATTTATTGCGCACTCTGCCCGGCGTGGAAACTTCGCAGCTAGCTCTTTATCTTTTGCGTGATCTGGAAGACGGGGTTAGTCAAGGTGATGACAAATGGAGGAGTGATCGTGAGCTGGGTGGGAGAGATGAAGGAGTGCTACATGGGGTGCAAATATGCCAAGCATGCCCGTCAGCTTGATTTGTTCAATCTCTAGGATGCCATACGTCCCCTCCCACACTGAGGAACAGAAAGGGAAAAAAAAAAGAATAAAAATGCCGGCAAAGTCCCTTTTAAGTGCTTTAGTGAGTGTGTTACTAGACTGGCTGAGCATTAAGCTACAGGTGTGAGAATTAGGTGTTAGATTTATGTGTGATAAATTACCCACATGTGGGCTAATAGGAGCCACACCACCTTTTTTTTCCCCCTTCCTCCACCCGGATTTTCCCCTTCTCACCATTTCTTACTTCTCTTGAGAGGGCAAAAACACATTTCTTCCACAGCTTGAGTGAATTTGAAGCAGTGTAAATACATTCTGCACGGTTCCTTTTTACTTCTGGGGCTTGTTTCGCACTTTGCTTTGCTTGGATGACTTTAGGCATATTGATTCAGTGCAGAAAAGGTTTTCTTTTTATTATTGTAATTATTAAAAAACCTGTCAAGTGGGCTTTGCCTACCTCTCGCAAAAACACCTTTTTTTATTTATTTGTTTGTTTTAAAGTCTCCAAGCACCTTTATTTGCGACTCACCTTTCCTTTCAACGCTGGAATCATTTTGAATTTCCAAAAAACAGAGAAAAAAAGTAATTTCCTAAATTTTGCAAAACACCTCCAGGACAGTCGGACTAATCCTTTCCAAATGTGGCGAGAGAATCACCTCTAGACTCTCAGGAATAGCAACTATAGGATGATTTATTACACCTTATGCCGCTTCGCTTGCTGAGAGCCGGAGGGCTTTTTGGCAACAATTTATAAAGAGAGTCATGATTTATCCATCTTTTATCTTTGAACCAAATTTTTTTATTTTATTTTTTTTAAGTGCACGGTTGTTGACGACGCTGATCCGGCCAACAGACACCACTGCAATTAGTTATGCTGTAAGTGGAGGTGTGTTAGCTAAAAGGAAAATAAAGAGCCTTTCAGTGGAACACCAGCGTTTTTCTGTTTAAAAGCAAAAAATCAACAGAGATGAATATCGAAAAAAAAAAAAAGAAATAAAGCTGAGTAGAAACAGGAACCACATGCTTATGTAGACTCCTGAGTTGATTCCACACTTGGTCCTTTTACATCAACGCCCGACCCAACCAATCTTTGTGCTACAAGAAGGGACTGGAAACCCAAAAATAAATCTAAAACATGTTTTACTGACATGTCTTCCCATAACATGTACCATAAAGTGAAAATTTAAGTGAACGTGTTTGGAATGAGGATGTTTGTGGACTGTTTTTTTTTTTTTTCCACAAATTTTCAATAAAAAAAATAAGTTTTTCCAACATTTTGAAATTTAATCTGTTACGCTTTTTTGGCACAACTTCTCCTGCTGTAGAAAAAATGAAGTAAACAATAGACTTGTATGAAATAATTTATAAAAAGCAACTGAATAATTTGTAGAATGGCTGTATACCTGAGTTTATACCAGGTGTATCTGGGATTCATTCTGATGCCCTATAATGCCTCAGCATTGAGGAGGTGGATTTATTTAAAATAGACAGTTCTGTCAAACATATGCAACACTTAACCTGTAGAACATAATATGAAAGTAAAACTAAGTCAATTTCAGCTGAATTTGGATTCAGATAGATGAAGTAGAAACTGAAAAGAACTGGATGAAACAACAACGAAGTGATAACCAATACCTTATTTTCTGATGTAGATCAAAATGGTTCCAAACTACGAAACCTTTCGTTTGCCTTGAGGCTCCAAAGTTGACGCTGTACCATAAAAGATCAAGAATTCTTTTGGTAAATGCATCCTGTTGAGATTCTCTTCCTTATAAACACAGTTTGGCTCACCAGTGTCATTTTGAAACAGTTCCTGTATCGGTCACATGACTTACTGAACGCAATCCGCTCACGGACACGGGGTTTTGTCTCTGGGCTTGACGCATGCGCCGACGCATCGGTGTTGCCGGACCCATCACTAGGACCCATGTCATGTTTTTGAAAAATAAATCTGAAATAATTTGCAGATAGAAATCAGGCGAGTATGTTTAATTCATTTTACAATATATAGTTTTTGCATTTTTCATAACAAAACAAATCAAACGTTTGTGGCCAACAACTACTTTCAATTTAACATTTGAGGTCCTCTATGCAAAATGTTTCAATACCCTGGTTTAAATGAAATTACATCCACAAACCAGGACGGTCCAATTAAAGTCTAGTCCTAAATCCAATTGGAAATCTTCATGATTCATGATCACTCACTATCCAGCCTGACTTAGTCTGGGCTAATTTACAGGGGAAAATGCTTAGATAAAATAAAATAAAAGTTGCTTGTATTCTAGTTTTTGAAACAAGATGTCAGTCAGTAGTGGCATATTCACTGGAAGGATTCAAATCCAGACCAAAAGCATTTAGTTTCCAAAGACGTCTGCTTGTTGAACGCCCAGGTCACATTTTCACGTTCAAGCAGTGGCACGTAGAAAAGTGACATAAAGTCTCTCTTAAAGCAGAAATCCACTCCATTGCATCAAAAAATGAAAAAAAAAAAAAAATAAAAATCCAATTCTTTGTGTAATGTTTTTACATTAAATTGTGTTGAGTGGATTTAACGGACACATTTGTTTGTACTGAGGCCACTTGAAAGCAACGCTGTAAACATATCAAATGCACCGCAAAAAAATAAAACAGACCTCTTAAATGACAGTAAAATATTTGTAGCATGGATTTTTCCCTTTGCTGCAACAAAAAAATATTGAATTTTATTGTTGGAGTGTTTTGTTTCAATTATGTCGACACTGAGCAGGACGATTTTCTGTTATTATTAAAACTCCAATGGAGTATAAAAAAAAAACAACTTTACGACTCAAAGTGAAAAGCCATTTCTGTTGCTTGACCACCACATCAAGGCTTCTGGGTTTTTCCTTCCAACATGCTCATGGAGTTTTCCTAAGTAGAAAATGGACTGTTGTGGAGAAAGTGCTTAATAATCAGCGTGGCGCACTGCACAATAAATAAATAAATGAAACAACACTAAAAAAAGTCAGCAAAGTCAGCTTATAGGGCTTCAATAATCCACCAGGAGGATTATTGAAGCCCTATAAGGGCAGATCAGTTCTGATCTGACCTGAACGATGTGGTAGGACAAATATGTAATAACACAGACTCTCGTGGTTAAAGGAGGCAGTGAGAAAGAAGAGGCTAAAAATAAATTACTATGTTCCCTTATGTGAGGAGATCCATCCACCTAAGTACTCCAACGCTAAAAGGAAAGCGGAAAGATATTTTTTATCTAATAGATGGGAAAGACAAACTAAGCTAGCTTCTAAAAGCTCCACAGATTTCGCTTGCTGATGCTAATGCCAAAAACCATGTTAGCTGGGTCTAAATGTGAGAATATTATGTGTATTTAGTCACCTTTTAGGTCTCGTCTTGGAGCGGTTTACTGTGAGGCAGGGTGTAAAAAAAAAATCAGTTTTTTGCTGCGTCTCAACATGGTATGTTATTGTTCCTGTGATGTTGCATGGATAAACAAAGTACCCGTTGATTAAAGTGAAATATTCTGAGCCCACCTTGGAAGTCAGCTATTTTCTGAATGAATCAGAAAACTGAATTGCCATAATTTAGAGGCACTTCAAGCATGCGGAGGAAAGAGAATCTTCATTAGCACAGACAGAACATCTGCAGGCTTCAGCTTGCCAATAGGAAATGTTTCCTATTGACATTTGAGTAAAACTTCCCTGAATTTTGTACCAGTTGTGAAAATATGCTGTATATATTGCACCGTAGAGTTCATACTACAGAACTTTAATGTATGGCAGGGTGTGTGTTTTGCAATTTTTTAATGTGTGTCAACGTGATTGTAGCGTGCGATTACGTTGAGATTGTATTTCTTCCTATTCGATTGAAAGAGAAGACAGATACACAATAGCATAATCCGGGGTCGAGCATCTTTGACAAGTTGCGAAAATACATAAAATACACTGCAGTGTGGGTGTAGTGTTAACATCGCAAAGGACTGTTTTTTGTGATCAAATATTAACTATGGATGCACAGAAGAGGAAAGAAGAAAATACGCATATATTGCAACTACTATTGTCATCGTAATACTTCCAAATAAATATGACCCCGCAGATGGTTTTCTAATATCGTGCTAAGAACTCCCCTCAAATACAGACAAAACGTATCGTGCGGGCTAACCTTCGTACAACGGCAGGCGTACAGGAAAACCTGAGGTGTTGTTCAAGTCATCAGTTGAAAATTGCTGTATTTTTTCATATCGCAATGTATATCAGAGGGCTAGAAAAAAAAAGTCACAATGTCTTTCCAGTATCGTGCATCACTGAAAACTAGGCAAATCATAGCGATTATCATAGCTTATTATTTTAACCATTCATCGTTATGCTTTATATTTGTGCTTCCCACCCTGCCCATGTGACACAAGAACCTCTTGACAGGCAAATGTGTTTGCTTAATCTCATTAAGCCCAATTATTAGAAGCAGATGGAATCCTGAATTATAGGCATGTGCGTACAGTATGATCTGCTTTTGCAAACCGGAGGAACAAATAAGTAAATCCTACAACCTGACTCTTCCCATCTGGGAGAGTTATGGGATAAAACCAAAATAGAAATCCTCCGCCCTTGTCATTTTTAAATGAGGTAGCACTTCAACAGCTTCAGGAAGTTAAGGCTCTGAATGGTGTTCGTGTCCTTTTATCCCACACCAGCTTGAACAGGGTCGAAAACGACGGCTGGACTCCGGTGGAGGTTGCGGACACCATTCCAGAAATGCAGTGGCAGCTTCTACAGCTTAGTGCAGGGATGTCAAACTCCAGTCCTCAAGGACCGCTGTCCTGCAGTTTTTAGATGTGCCACAGGTACAAAACGCTGGAATGAAATGGCTTAATTACCTCCTCCTTGTGTAGATCAGTTCTCCAGAGTCCTGCTAATGACCTAATTATTCTATTCAGGTGTGGCGCAGCAGAGGCACATCTAAACGTTGCAGGACACCGGCACTTGAGGACTGGAGTTTGACACCTGTGGCTTAGTGGTTTGAAGAGCTCCAGAAAGCGGCTGTTTAGCTGCAGCCTTGCTCTGTCCTGTATCTGCCCTTTCTCTTAAGAGGAGCAGGCAGGAAGCCTACACCATCATTTAGGGGGGGGGAACAAGTGAGCAAGACAATAAACAATCTTTGTCTCGGTGCCATGAGGAAAGCATATAATTCTGCTGGTGGACGCGATGCTTTCCACATGAGAACGCAGCTCATTTTGATCTGCCAATACTTCCAAACCCCATGTTCTCTACTTGTGCTTCGTCACCATATGACACAGATAATGCAGTCATATTGAAGAATTTCTAAAGTGTCATGTTGATGGTCCAATATGTTGCCCTCCATACTGTACTGTAAGAGCCAACAAAAGACAGTGTGTTTTCTGGATAGTTGCACTGACAGTCTGTGTTATTAGATTTACATACCAGACGTCCTTGGAGAAAGGGAACAGTGCTGTGAGAACAGGGACAGTTGTGTTTCAATATGATCTTCTATGTTCCATCCAGTTGTCCATACATCCATTCGTTTCATATATCTGGTTATTTCTTCCAAGAAGATCGGGTTTGCTGAGGCTTGGGGGTGTGTGTGAGGTCTGGGGGCTTTGGTTTATCTCCAAGAGTCAGCTGGTGAGAGATGGCATGCACCACAGGAACCCCAGGGTTTCATTTCTAGCAATTATTTACTGATCACCTTTAAAATTAAACAGGTTAAACTTGATGCCTTACAACTGTTTTATTTGTGAAGTATAACTATACAACTGACAACTTCATAAATAAAACATAAGTGGATAGCTTGCAAAAAATGTCCAACTCTGATGTGAATATGATCGTCTGCTTTATCGTCCATCTTTGTTTCTTTGGCTCTGAAGGAGCCAAAGAAACTTTTACTAAAGGACCCCTGTGTTCAGAGGTCTAAATGAAGGACAAATTATGTGCAATTTACCTTGCTAGGGTTTCGGGTTACATGAAGTTGGAATCGTTCGTTCAGAATCGTTTTATGGGTGCCGTTAAGCGAGCAGAGGGGAGGAAGTCAGCTTGCCATTGACGTGGGAGGATTTGCCGTGTGATTGTCGGGGGTTTTGACAGCCGAAAGAGCAGTTTGTCATGCTCACTCACTTTAGAGGAGAAAAGAAACCTTCCAGAGATGCAGTTTGGTTTTCTGATTGATATAACTAACGCCATAGTTTCTCTGGACTTGCGTTTGCAGCAAAACCTCCCAATGTGACATGTGGATGTCAAAGGAACACAGTCCAGATTGGAAACTTGCATTCTTAAAATGGGGTCTCTGACTTTTCAGAGAAAACAAAACTTTACCTCAAAGTCATTGTTTCACTGAAAATCTTTCAGATTTTTGGCCTCTTTTATAACATTTCAAGGTGGGAACTAGGCACCTGCTGGCCATCTGAGCGTGGAGGTAACAAGGGTATGAGGGTTGAAATAAACCTGATGCTTTTATGTCTTTGAACTACAGTAGATCAGCTCCATAAAGTCTGATCTACTGTAATGTAAGGCCACTCAAGGTTTTTTTAAAAAATAATTAGTCAAGACAGAGACTTGAGGATGTGATGTACTGATGACAGGCAGTCCATATGATCAGTGCAGTTTTAGAGGCTCTGACATGAAAGGTAGGGTTGATTTTACTCTTTTCAATGAACCAGAAGTGCTGCCAAAACACTCACCTTCCCTTGTTCCCAGTCCTTGCAGATGAGTCCCTCGCAGCTGCAAAAACAAAACAAAAGAAGAGTAGATAATGTACACTATTCAAACAGTATTAACTGATTCCCACCTACAATGTCTATTTCTAATGAACGTAGCAGGTTTAATTAGGTGGACATTCACAGTCTGACTGGTGATATATGTCAGACTGTGCCCCTCGATAGCTTATCGAGGGGCTAACTGCTAACATTAGCTAAAAGAATTAGCTGTTAACTACAGAAAAAGCCAATTTAAGAAAATTAGGATACCAACATCAAGGACGTAGTACCAGTGTACATCCTGCTTACCTTGATAATGATTTTTGCTATTTTGTCTTTAGTCAACAACTGCTAGCAAACTGTGTACCATACGTTAGCACTAGTAGCCACGCTATGTCCAAATGTAGCAGAATTTTCCATTAGTGTTTAAAAAATTTCTACCAAGTCTACCTTTACCTAGCTATAAGCAGTTAAAAAATTGATTTATTTCAAGTGAAGTAAGCTAACCTGTTGATGAAATTATCTGGCGTCTTTTCAGATGCAAATTAGCAAATGGTGTAATTGACTCCATTTGGAATCAACAATCTGGCTGTGACGGCTTTATTGATAACTGAGGTGAATAAGAATGTGAGAGGGGTTCTTCATGTGGTTCCTTTACATCAGCAGCAGCTTTGTAGCAGCATTTTGCCCCTTAGCCATGACAAACCGAGGCACTTATTAAGTCATTCTGTTAAAAAGAAAAAGTCGAGCAGGCTTCCGCGCAGATGATCGTACACCCTGCTTTTTTGCAAATACAATACTTGAGGCCCTACAGCGATCCCTTCAGAAGTGGGAACTGTGGATTTGTTGCGTTTCATGTAATGTACACTCTGTGGTTGAAACTGTAAACGACGTGAGTTCATAATGTGCAAAGGACCACCGCTTCTAATGATGTGTGCTCTCCTCTCTACAGTACAGAAAAGTCTACGTGAAAGCGTCAAAGCCGGTGCCCGTAATCTCCCAGCGGCTGCTTTCTGTGCATCTCTTCTACATGTCTGGGTCACTTTGGTTTTACAGGACGCGCCAAAAAGGCATTACATGATTTGCGAGAGGGGGGAAAGAAAAAAAAATGCTGCAGAGGGCTGTTGGACATGTGTCAAAATACAGTCTGAATTCATTTGCGCTGGGCTTCAATGTGCAGAAATGAGGAGAGAGGCCACATCGACAACTCCAAATGCATTCCACAGCAAACTAAACATTCAGAGCTTACGTTCTCGCCAAATTACGCCAAGATGCAGCGGGGGCAAAGAAAGCCACTCGCTAAAGTCGAAAAAAGAAAAATCAGATCCATACAAATGATAGTTTTGTAAGAAAGTCTGACGACAGATTGATGTAAAGCGCGCTAGACGTTATGCCTGTCGTGTGGGACGTGAGTTGGACAGCGCCGCTGCAGACACTGTGAATTGTGGCCTCTTTCCTGACATACCTGTGGCCTGAACCTCCAAACCTTTCCACAGACACACACACAAAAAGCTAATCTCTCAAGATCAGCACTATAAGAGCTGCTCTTTCTTCACTGTGTGCAGCCATTCCTCCCACCGTCTCCCCCCCTGGCCGTACAGTAATTCCAGGATGTGGGATATGCTCAGTTCAGACGGTGTGCGGTCACGTTATCCTCAATCAGCGTGAATTTTGAGATTAACAACCAGCAAAACAAAAGCTTTGGCAACGGGGACCGAGCGGGGTTTGGAGGGGGCGTGCTTCATGAGTCTGGATCTCGATGAACCTTTGCGCTGTTCGACCGGCGAGTGATCCTGCGACCACACGCCCCGCAACGGTATTTTCTTGTTAGGGAGTAACACTGTCAGTAGTGACAGGAATGAACCCTGGAGAAACGAGCTGGGCAGAGAGAAGCTTTTCAGCCTCAAGAGTTCCCCGCCTCTGCCAAGTTGGCTTTCCCATCCCGTCAGCGTTGCACACAAAGCTTGGCGACGGCGGCCGCAGTGAACGCGACCATGTTAATGTGATTGTCAGTTCGCCGTAAACATGTTTAGACTTTATATTACACAAAAAAATATAATGCTAACGTCTTAAGGTGTGGTCCTATGGTTACATAATTTCACAGAACGAAAGGCAAATTAAAATATGAAACATATGCGAGTGTTACAGGGGGCTGCACAGTGGCGCAGTTGATAAGCACTGTTGTCTTGCAGCAAGAAGGCCCTGGGTTCGATTCCTGGCCTGGGGTCTTTCTGCACGGAGTTTGCATGTTCTCCCTGTGCATGCGTGGCTTCCTCCCACAGTCCAAAAAAAAACATGACTATCAGGTTAATTGGTCTTTCTAAGAATTCTCCCTAGGTGTGTGTGTGTGTGTGTGTGCATGGTTGTTTGTCCTGTTTGTCTCTGAGTTGCCCTGCGACCCGGAACGTTAGCTGGAGATAGGCACCAGCACCTCCTGACCCCACTGGGGACAAGGGTGTAAGAAAATGGATGGATGGATACGAGTGTTACCTGGCAGGTAGTTTTAACGCAACTACGGGTGAGACGCTGAACTAAACCGATACAGCTCTATTTGGAAATAATAATGTCTCAAAACACTGAACTGACAAAGATTTCCATTTGAGGAGTTCAGGAGCCAGAATGAGGTTTTCCTTCCTCCTTCCTGAACGGGTGCCAACTTCAGACAAACCATCACCAGCCCACGTGACACGCAGAGCTGGAATTGTGTATTCCCTGGAGTTGTTGTAGTTGATGGAGTGTCACTTTAAACCTCAACCCGACAGACCAGCAGAAACGCCTTCTGATTAGCACTTAATCTACTAAAGTCGTCCATTGCGGCGTCGGGAGTACGAACGCGATTCGGTTGAGCCAACATGCCTCTCTGAAGCCTTGGCTCTTAAGGCTTAAGATGAATGCGAAACACAAAAAAGAAAAAGAAAGAAGAAGCCACAGACATTCACTATGTGATTTTCACCTGATTGCAAACTGTTGCTTGCACTAGATCCACTTAGCAGAACTGGGGCTTTTTTTTTTTTTTTAAAGAGAAACCTAATATGCAGATCTATGGCCAGTAAGCGCAGACGTTGCTCTGCTCTGCCTCTTAGGTTTTTGTCCATCGTTCTCCGCAATGTTTTATGGAGCGTTGTGGTGGGTCGCTCAGCGTGAGCGCCCGCCCGGGTCCTGCGCATGTGATATTTAAAACTTTGGCCGAGATCGGCTCGAGTGTCTTTCGTTTTGGATTTGCCCGAAGACATTTTCCTGTAAATGGGACGCTGAGGAGTTTACATTGAAAGTCGCTCATTGTGGAATGGACCGTCTTTTTACTGGCTCCTTTGTCTTCCGCAGGCGAGCGAGGCCGCGGCCAGAGCCGCAGCGGTTTTGAGGGCTTTCATCAGCTGTCTCAGCACAATCATTTAGGAGGCCAGCTCTGACCAGAATTAATGCAATATTCACATCCATAACCAATCATCATCATTTGAATTCTGAGAGGGGAACGAGAGTTTGCATGAATGACAAATTGTTGAGTTGGACATGTTTACTCTGAATTAAAGAATATCCTACTGATGTATCTATTATGGGTATTATGGTCTACTTGTGTTGTATTCTGCTGGGCTAGCCCACCCACAGTTAAATTTTGCCTTAAGTTGTCCCTGTCTGCAAAAAAAACCTAAAAACAAAAAAAAACCTGACTAGCTGGGCAATGTCAAAGTCATCAAGAAGTGTGTTCTGATTCATTCATCTTGCGAGTTCCAGCTTTCTTCTGTCACTACTGTTTCACCAAATACAAGAACGCCGTGTAGTGATCTGCATTCTTCTTTTTCCTCCCACCTCTGAGCCAAGTGATTTAGGAATATTCATCTCCCAATGCCAAGTCCCAACCCAGAACATTATTAAAATAAATTGCATGTCCGTGCTTGAAAACTGAGAAGCAGTGCAATCCGCCCCATTTCCTCCCATGATTTACTTCTTTTTTTTTTTGTTAGTTTCTTCTTCTCTAGATTCACTATTGCACTAAATATACACATTAGCAAGCCTGCCACTCAAATCTGCGAGATGGAAGCAATGTGCACCTGGCAGCTGTCTTTAGGTCTAAAAGTGACCAAAGAAATAGGACAAAAAGGAAATTTTACATTTTGAAGAACTCCGGAAGAACATCGGACTCGAAGACAAATAACTTTGCAATGTCTTTTTTTGTTATCAAATGATGAAAAAGACCGTAAGACAAACCTAAAATAATGTAGAAAAAAAAATCACAGTATGTGACCTACACAAATATACTAGAAGTGTCATAACTTGTATAATAGTTGGATAAAAAAAGCAAACAAAAACCCCACTTGTGCACAGTTGCATCCTGTTAATTGCCCCATAATTAGCAAGATTGTGGGTCAATTAATTAATTCCCCCTTAAAAAAAGGTATTTGATTTTGGTAGGTCCTGCACCGGACCACCCACATTACTGTGGTCCCCTGCATCACCCTCCTCATTGTCCCGCACCCAAGTGGCACAAAACAGGCAGATCTAATCGAATATGTTAATATTACGCACACCTTACTAGAGGCCAGAACCAATTTCATCTTTTGCCACATCCTTACAGAAATAATATTCTGCTCCATAAAAAACAAAAAACACTGGCCTATTTCATATGCTAATTTTCCCTCTCAACTTGCACAGCTCTGACTTTTTGAGAACACCAAGAAATTTGCTGCGGCTGAGATTTAACTCAACAGAATTGAATGCCTCATTTAAATGTGGCCAATCTGTGCTAGAGCAGAGAGACACTTGGGGAAGCCATTTCAGGACAAGTAGTGCATTCGCGTCCTGTTTCAGGGTAAAAAGCGCTCGCAAACTCAGGCTTGTAGCGCCTTTAAATAATTGCAGTTAGCATGCTTACTCTGCGTTCTCATTGGACTCGGTGTCAACTGGGCATATCTCAATGCAAACAATCATGTGTGGACAAAAATACTTGCTTTTCTATCCTTACTTTTCCTACAAACTTTGCTTCCAGTGTGATGGTTGTGTTTCAGCTGCTGTTTGCACAACCTTTACTGTGTTGACATCTGGAATTGGAGACCTTATGGCCTACACAATCGCTCATTCACTGTAAATATTAATGGTAAGGTTGCAAATAACATTGATTAGGATGGAAAAATCTGATTTATTTTAGCTCGACAAAGTCACATCCATGCCCCCCAAAACACACTTTTGCATACTAAAGCAGGTTGTGATTGTTAAGATTATGTTTCTTTCTTGGCGTCCAACTAATATAGTATGCAGCACACCAGCAACCGGAATCAGAAACTTCTGGTGTTCACTATTAAATACAGCCTTGATCAATACCCCAAGGCAATATTTATGATTGGGTTGGAACCTCCTGAATCCTCAATGCTCTTTCTACAAAGAACGAGGCACTGACATTACATGATGTCCAATAATGTGAAATTATTAAAAGTACATTATGACTCTTTCTAACCCTCCCATGATCTTTAGAGATGGGGTCATTTAGGCCACACAAGTTTTTTTACTCTGTGCGCAGTCTGGTGGGATCACACTGACCCCATATGTGCCTTTACGAGTTTTTTGTTCCGTTTGTAGTTTCGGGAATTGACGGTCTGACGGGACAACCTCCCTCTTCCCCGCCGTCTGACCGTGACATTTGTCATCAGCTAAGGCCGCGAGAGGGTTAGTGCATCCAGCTGTTTTGTTGCTCATTGACAAACATTTGCGACTGTAGCTGAAAGATTTCAGTGTGAACATTAAACATATGCTTTTTATTGAAGTACTTCACAGTCACACTGGACGTGTTATAGCTGATATCGTCTCATTAATCATTCTTCTTCCTCTCTTACAGCTAGCTATGGAGCTTACCCCATCTGTAAAGGCTGCTCAGTGTGCTCCAGGGATAACGGCTGCGTGAACTGCCAGCCCAAACTCTTCCTGTTCTTGCGAAGGGAGAGGATGAGGCAGTACGGCGAGTGTCTTCACGACTGTCCAGCCGGATACTACGGCATGCGCAGCCCTGAAATCAACATGTGCTCCAGTAAGTACCCCCACCCTCCACCCCAAACTCTTCCTTACCTTCAATCCCACCATGCAGGCCTTGAATACACCCCCACTTCATCTTCCCATTTTCCCACAGTGCTTGATTTACTGTCAATTATCAAGAGGAGACACACATACCTCACAATTTGAATGGTTTGTCTGTCCGCGCAGGTTGACGTTAGTGAAGCTTCAGCTTAGCATCGTGTCCCTCAGGATGAGCCTGCTGTTTCTCATCCGTCTGTAACACCATCCTAAACCTTTAATCCAAAACATGCCCAAGTTATGAGGATATCTAAAGGTACAGAAATCCAGAAGACGTCATAAATAAGGCATTATTCTGAAAAAACAGTATCACTTCAGTTTGTGCTTCTTTGCCACAATGCTATCTCAGAACTTCAAATAAATGTTACTAGTAGGAAAATTAAAATTTTTAATGATAATTTCATTAAATAAGATAAAAAGTTATCCAAATTAATCCAGTTCTGTGTAAAAAAATAAGTAATTAACTCATGTGTTTAAAGTGAACTGTCAAAGATATGACAAATTTAGTTTTCACCACTGAGTGCATGATGACACAGGTCTTAGAAAAACAGTGCACTATAACCTTCACTTCCCTTTGGCTATGATCGGATTAAAGAAAGACGCACCCCCCAAAAAAATTTGCAACCATTTCAGAGTTCAAAGGCTAAAACCACAACTGACCAAAAACCAATATTTCACTTTCCAGAAAACATTTTTATGAGCCAAAGGCAAAAATATTTTCGTCGACGGACGAGACAAAAGTGGAAAACAGGTGAAGGAAACAAGGAATTTAAAACAAGCATGAACTCTTTCGCCTGGAAAAGGATTTACGAGGAAGACTGAACGTAGTTTTCATTGCCTCGGTTTTATTTACTGTTTCCGAGATGAAAGCATTTTCCATATTTTTGGCAATTGTCACCCCTTTGTTGCAGATTTTTTTATGGCATGCAAAACGCTTTTGGTCTCCGGCTTTAAGAGAGGCCACACCTTTGGTCTCCGTGGCTCCGTGGAGTTCTGGTTTACAGTTAATGAAAAACCCAAACAATAACACTGGCAAATCAAAATGTTCTCAAGCGTAGTTGTTAAAGAATAACACTCAAATCCAATTAATGAAAAGTACCTTTCTCCTCCTTATGTAGCACCCTGATCTCATAACCTTATGTTAACATTGATTATGTTCGGAGAGACGGAGAGGGACTTTGTAGGTTTATGCAGAGCCCGAGGTGTTGGCTGAGTGTTTCGTATGAAAACAGTGAGAAACTTGAAGCTTTTTGGTTCCTTGAGCCAAACTTCTGACAAGACGCACTAAAACGGATCCCCAGCGGAGGGTATCTGAACCGTAAGGCTGAAATATATGAACATGTAGCAACTCCTGAGACAGAAAAGCACTACATTCTGCTTACCCTATCACGGCTGGCCTAGAAACAAATAAATCTTTTATGTTAAGTCTATCTGCAAAAATGAAACACAAGCTAAAGAAAAAAAAATGAAGTAAGTTAAATAGTGAGATCTACAATAGGCAACGTCACCGTTCGTCAAAAATATGATAAAAGTGGAATTTAATGCCATTAACCCTACGGAAGTTGTAAGAGGCATGCTCAACAGTTTGTTCTTTCCCCTTCCCAATAATTGATATTATTTGGGAACTGACTGTAAGATTTCAGCTTAAGGTTTCATGGTCGGTCTCGAGTGGATGACCGGTCTAAGTAAAGTTCAGAGTGCCTTCTGTCAACAACCAAAATCAAGAAAAAATCATTTTCTTGACTAAATAAGATAATCATAGTCCTTCCAGGAAAGGCATAACTCCTTCATTGTCGATATGTTTCTACAATACTGCTAAATTATCAATAGTTTCAACATTAGTTTTGTTTATGAGTGGGGGTGCAACAATTCTGCATTTTGCAGATTTTTCTCTGTGTCAGAACAGCTTCTTTAAATCAGTGGTTATTGAGAAGCTTCTGTAGAACTTGCTGACAGTCTGAGGAGGCAATTCAGTCATTTGAATCAGATGTGTTGGAATAGGGACAGATCGAAGTGCCTGCCCACGCCAACACGAATAGCTTGCAAAAGGAGATTTTCTGCTACGTTTGAACACCGAAAAACACAGTCTTGGGTGAAAAAAAGCAGTTTTTTTTCTTTTTTCCTTTTGGAATGCTCGTTGCACATATTAAACATTCCCAAATTCTTTAATCTCTGTAAAATACACAAAAGTAGGCAATAGATAATATATACTTTTTCCAAGTCACTTCATCCAGACTTGAAAAACCGGCAAGCGACGGATTTTTGTCCGGACACACGTCTGTTTGCTACATCAGCACCACAGCTCCAGTGCAGTTTCATTAATGCTTAGCATATTAGAAGGAACGTCTTATGCTCCTCAGACATTATAAGCTGTTGTCGTTTCTTACTTAACTGAAAGAGAAAGACATCTTGTTCTTGGGTAATAAAAGCGATTTCATTTACGTCAACTGAAGCATGGAGAACCACTGTATCCCCATCGTGTTTGAATTTTGACCCGCAGTTTCTGATGCTTGGCTGGATAATCTGGACCCTTTGCCTTACACAGCGCTGTTAGAGCAACATCTTGTGTTGTCACGTAGCGTTAGCTCTCAGGACAAGGCTCGCTTTGATGCGATCGCTGCTTCACTGATTGCTCTTTAATCCACTTTTGTACTTGGCCCTCTTCCTCAGCTGCTCTCCATGTGTCATCTTTTTCTTTTTTTTTTAAATGAAACTATTCAGGTCCAGTCTCCATAAACTAATATTTTATTGTTTTAGATGTGAAATTATGATTTTTTTTTTTTTTTTTTGAGCTGGTCCAGCTAACTGGTTCCCAAAGGCTCAAATATGTCTACAACAAATGACAGTGAGAATTTAATTGGCGTGGTGAGAGGGCCGCCTTGTGCTTTCGGTTTCTGAAGGAGCCCGGTGTTACGACCCTGTTGTCATGAGCTTTTTAAACATGACTTCGAAAAATCACTGAAGGAGCAGCAGCTGCTTGTTATTACCCCAGAGTTTGTCTGTGTGATCTTATCTCATTCAAGATTTTTCTTTTCTTTTGTGGACTCCCTGAGTAAAGAAAAACAAAAGCTAGACAAGCTGAAGGTCTACACACTCAGCCACTTGCTGGGCTGAAACCTCACTATTTTTCGGCAGGGGTTCTGTAGGATCCACAGGCATGTAACACAAAGGTCTCTGGATGGGGAGAAGAAATGTACTGCTGGAGAAACAAAGTTAAGCAAGAAACCCTGAAAAAGAATGTCTCCATTTGAGAAAGATCAGTCAATGGCAAAAAACAAACATGCTTTTTTTTTTTTTTTTTTTTTTTTACATTATTCTGTTAACTAGTAAGGGAAGATTGCATTTCAGACCAACATGTATTCAAGGGGAAGGTTCAGCCAACATTAGGGTCCAACACTTTAAACATAAATTGTGAGTTTATTCACTGTGATTGTTGGAACCATACAAAAAGAAACAATTAACCCATGTGGACGGAGGTCACAACATAACCCAGGTTATGGTGGACCTTCGCTGGACTTCCACGTCATTGGAGTCTGAATGCCAAAAGGGCTGAACTGTACTAAAAGTAATCATTTTGACATTTATCAACAAGTAATATATTATTTAACCTATTAAAAAACATGCAGGTGAACAAAATTTATCTTTTAAATAGTAAATAGACTGAATTTACAAAGTATTTTTCTACTCAAACCAATTATCCAAAGCGCTTTACAGTGGATTTCCAAATTTGCACTCATTCATACACTGATAAGTGGATCGGCAGGCAACTTGGAGTGAAGTGAAACATGCCCAGGTGCAGGGACAGCTGAAGTCGGGCCCATAACTCTTGCATTACAAGACAACTAACATCTTAAGGCTATCTTATGACTGGAGGGCCTTCGTATTCGTACACATTTCTCAAAAACAGCACGGACCCCTTCGCGGCACCATTCTCTGCTTTGCTTCAACGGTCATGAACAGAATGCCATATCTTTTTGCAAACAGTGTCCTCCGTGGACAATGACGTTTTAGCCATTTGACAATCTGTATTGGCATTTTGTGAAGAGTGCAAATGTATGTAATACATCTTCGTCTATGATAACCGCTCCTCAGAAGTGTTCATGTAACCTCAGGATACAAAAAGCAAATGGAGGAAGCAGACTACTTGTGGCAAAATGTCAACATTGTTATCAGAGTGCATTTCTGCTTAAAACTTCTGAACAATCACCGAACACCTTGCACAGAGCTCTGTACAAAAATAGTTTCACTGGGACCCGGTGTTGAGAAGGGGACCAGGACGTCACCCTGTGGACAAGATGATGCAATTTCCGTCACTCAACTACGTCAACGAAGGTCAATTTTGATGCTTTGGATGAAGTATAGACAAGTCTTCAGGTACTAGAAGATAACAAAACACTTCTCCTGTCACCCAAATCAGTTTACGTCTTTGTTCATCAATGCCTGTCCATCAGACTGCATTCAGTCTCCATGGTAACTAGTTGTAATGTGGTCACAGTGCTGAGATATTAAGCATATTAAGAGCTCAACGCAAAAGTACTGCGTTAACTGGCAGAGCTGGTTCATTAGGTGGTTCGTTTTATACCCTATTGTTCTATGTGATCGTGTGCTGCATTCCAGGAGGCAAATCTAGTTACTGTAGCTCCAGTGAGATGCACAAAAGTTACTATCAACTGTCTGGAAAACAGTTGATAGTACCCATATCATTGAAGGTGCTATTCTGCAAGGAAGATTTGTAGTGATTTCAGGTTACATTTGACCTAAAACCTAATTGGTGTGAACGATGGCCAGTCATGCTCTAGCCTAAGCCGCAAGTCTTCACAGTACTTCAAGTTTAACACAAATCCCAAAGCTAAAGCACAATCCATCATGCTGTATCAAAAGCGAAATGCTTGAGGTGAAAGAGTTATGAGGCATCAGACAGAGATCAGAGTTGTATTGTCTACATGACTAAGTGTTGAGAGGGTCCGCATTGAGAGTAGGGCTGGTTTGAAAATGTGCTTCCTCAGACTGAATTAAAGACCCACAGCTGCTGCGGACCAACGCACATTTTCTAGTGAAGAATCTATTGCCTTGCCACACAACTGCAGATTTCAAAGGTACCAGTTACCTACTGCTCAGGTTACTGGTGCTGTCAGTAGGTAACCGGATGACAAAAAGGCATCAGGACTGCCAATATGTCAATGATATGTAAAGTAGGTGTGTGGGCTACAGTTCAGGGTCAGGCTATGGTCCGATGAAAGACCGCAGGGTAGCAAAGGCAGCGAGGGTGTATAGAGGAAGTAACTCTGAGTTTTGCTAGAGTCAAATGGCTGTATACACTGGCAGCTCTCTTCCCATCAACTCGCTCTCATTCAAGCTCCTTGTTTCTTGTTCTAAATCTGAACTGGAGGGTATTTCCACCACACAGTCTGGCCAAGGGAAAGAACAGTTGCTTTTGGCCTTTGAGCTTTGTCAAGGGACATCTAATCATCACAGCTTTGCTAACCGCTCTTTTAGATTTGCCAGTCAGTAGAATGGATCCATAAAACCAAGCCCTTCTACATGCTAACGGTAGCCAGAAACAGACTGTTATTTTCATTTCACTTTTTTATTATCTAAAAGAAGAAGAAGAAGAAAAAAAGTAAACTGTGGGCTGTCTGTGCTTGAATGCTCACATGAGGTTTGAGCGGCGTGAGTACGTGCGATCGCTAGGGCTGGCTGAGCATAAATAAGCGGAGGTGGGTATATCACAGACGGTGTGAAGAAGCTAGAAGGACCGCTGACACATCTGTCATCCCCGATCTCCCTCTGGAAGGTCCTGATTGGCAGGAACACCACCTCTGCCTCACCTATTGCTGTGCTAGGGAGGAGAGGAGCGCCCGAGTGGAAAAAAAAAAGCCCCACAGTGGAGAGAGTTGGGAGGAAAATGGCAGCTCTAACCTTTGTTGCAAACTCCTGCCATCTGCACCCCCGCACGACATGGCTGGGTGGCAGTGAGGAAGCCAAACAGCCTTTGTGTCAGCCAAACCTCGAGCCTAGAGAGTAGGTCAGGGCTGCTCAACGTAGGTTGTGAGGTAAAGATGGAGAAGATAGAAAAACATGGTTTGTTTTCCCATTTTCTTTCTGCCAGGCATTTTTACAACATCTGCACTTCGGACGTGGCGATCAGAGGCTGGGCGCACCCTCTTATGGGCAGATGAGCATGCATCTGACAACTAACCTGCCAGGTTTATCAGCTCTCCGAGACATATCTCTGTCTCAACACACCGAATGTTCATGCTAATTAGTTGAGTGAGTGCCCACGGAGCTTTGAGAAGAAACAGGAAGTGACTGAAGCTGACACGTGGCTGTAAGTGTCCTCGATAAAATCAACGGGTTACTCATCCAGACCACAGCTGAGGGGCCGTCGTCTGCCAAGCAGGGCTATTAGATCCCGAGTCACATTTGGTGACTCATCTCTCAGCTTCAGATTCGCTTCAGATAAAATCTCAAGAGCGACACAGAAACAAGTAAAATGCAAGACGCGATCGCGGCGTAAACCGCAGAAAGCGTCACTTACTTCAGTGGCATCTTGTGCAGCTCTTCTGAGCGGTCATGAGGCTTTCCCGCTTTTCCGCTCATAATATAATGACTCACGGCCAGAACCAGTCCGAGAGATAATAAGGATAATACATTTAAGTCTGGGGAACAGGAGGCCTTCACTGGGATCCAGTGACCTCATTACGTCTCATTAGTCTCCCTGTGGCACCAAGATGAAGACTTTAAAGGTGGTCCTGAGGTTAATCCCACTGGGGTGATGAACCCACTCCCTTGTATCATTTGCTCTGGCACTGCTGTACATGTTGCTTTCGCATTCGATGTGCGTGTTTGCTCCCCCCCCCCACCCTCGTGATCTAGATAGTCCGTCAATCCCCATCGGCCCAACTCGTTCTGATAACCTCTGACCCTTCCGTCTTCATCATAACGTCTACGGTGCCTCATTTGTGCTCCACCTCATCCAACCATCGCAGGACGACATTATCATCTCATCACAAAAGCCTTTTTTACGCCGCTCCCTGTTTACATCGGAGATGGGAAACCAGAAAGTGACGCTTTAATCAAAGGCTCGTTAAACGCTACCGTCGTTGGCAGGATCCCGTATTTCATACAGCTGTGTCAGTGATGTTTGCCAACAATAACCAAGACTAGCACAACAAGCTCAGTGCATAAGAGCGCTGACAGATGTTCTTCGTCTCCTGCTCACTTTTTTTTTTTTTACAATTCGCTTTGTGAACTAGCACTCTCCCAGGTGTTGACAAGTCTGAGAAGTCTACAGCATGTTGAAAATATTAAGGAACACTTTGTGCTTTTCAGTTTGTGATGCTTTAACTCGCTCCCCGTGTTGCAGTTGGGCTGTACCAGCTTCCAGCATGGCAGACTGTGTTTAGTCTGGACAGAGATGCAGTTTCTCCCAGACAGGAATACGGGGTGTGGGGGGGCAGAAAGTTTGAAAAGAACACTAAGCAAAAAAAAGAAAGAAAAAAGTCATAAATACAGCTCCTTGCAAAAGTATTTATACCCCTTGATTATTTTCAATTGTCACGTTACAACCACAAACTTACACAGGCTCATGCTGAGTGCGATGGAGAACATCTGTGAGTTTTACCACAGATTCACAGTTGGACTCAGATCTGGACTTTGACTGGGCCATTCTAACAGAAGCTTTAATCTCAACCATTTATTCTAGATCTGGCTTAACACTTTTGAAGTATTGCACTGCTAATGTTCTTCCACTTTTGCCCCGTATTTATCTCCATACAGCTTCCTAAACCAGCTTCACTGTGTCTGCTGCATAAAAGCATACCCACGCCATGATGCTGTCCCCTACATGTTTCACATTAAGGATGGTGTGTTACAAGAAAGGTGATATTCAGTGCTACTTTTGTATCAATCCTTGTCTTAGCAGACCACCTTTTATCGCTGTTTGCTGTGTAGCACCAGCAGCAGGAAACTGAAAATGTTACAATCTTGTTTTTTTTTGACAATGTTTTCTTTCTGGTCATCCTTCTATGTAGCCCAACTAATGGTCATCCTAACAGACACCTGAGCTGTGGATCTCTGCAGCTCCTCCACAATTACCACAGGCCGCTTGGCTTCTTCCCTGATTGATTCTCTCCTTTTCCCATTTGAAAACCATGTCTTATTTTTCTACCACTACACAATTATACTTTAAATTGATGTAGCATATATATTTCTATCAAAATGTATATGCTACATGAATTTTGTGATATAATTAAAAGGTCAGTATTGTTTAAAATTAACTTTTTAAAAAAAAAAAAACTTTGCACCATGTTATAATGTTGTTCTCTTATCCGAAACGTACCTGGAGTGTTGCTTTGATTGTTTCATGCATGTTTGAGAAATCCTTTAATCTCTAGCGGAGCTACTTGGACCTAGCTCCGCCTCCTCAGAGCTGCAGTTTCTAAACTTCTAACCTTTCGCCTGACAGAGCACCCCTCTCCGGCTCAGCTCCTGCAGACTAGCCAGCAGTAGTTAGCAAACACCTGGTGGAACTCTGCAGCAGCTGGGTTCATTATACCAGCTACTTCTCGGTGCAACACTGGTAAAAACATTGTTAAAGGGTTAATAGAAGAATGACAACTTCCTGAAGGTGGAGTTTCAGAAAAAGCAGGAGTTTCTTAAAGAGACAGTGCCCCAATTTCAAGTCATTAAATTACAAAGTCAAACTTTTTTTAAGTCATATTTGATATATAAAGCATTTTAATAACTGAAGGTAACTCGATTGTGCCATAAAATGGCACTCTGTGTCTGGAAAATACATAATATTCCCCATTTAAATGTAAAAAAAAAAAAAAAAAAAAAAAGTTCATGAGGTCACAACACATTTTTAGTTTGTTTAGGTTCTAAAATAAGCATGGAGCACAGGAGATAAGAAAACACGCTTAATAATTATACGGGGTGTCTAAATGTGTACATGTGGGACGCGAAGTAGAAAGGCAAACTGCCGGAGACGTGATTTACGGTCAGCGCAGTCACGTTTTCCAGAGCGCAGCTTTATTGTAGAGTGAGCCTAACTCTAACCGTATCTTATTGGCATGTGTGCGATTGTGCAGAGCGTGTGCGTTCACGGTTTGTTTAGACTGGTCGGGAAAGCGTGAGACCAGAGTGAGTGGGCCGAGGCCATACTTTAGGGTTCAAAGTGAAGCGGGGAGGGACCCCCTCGTTTTGCAGGAATGCCGAGGAGGAGGCCTGATGGTTAGCTGGAGATGGTGTAATTAAGGGGTGTGATTGTGAGAAACCTTCCCTTCTCCGGGCTCTGCAGAAAGGGTCACAGATAAAAGAGCGAGCGCCTCAACTGTCCCGTCATTCTCCGCGCGTGGAAAGAAAGTCTTTCGGGTTTCAGAGCGAGAGATGACGACCTACCTGGGAAGCCCCCTCCACCCTTTCGCCCGGAGGCCTCTGATGGAGGTTGGAGGTTGAGGGTATCGGGGGGCATGCGTAGAGTCTCTGAGAAGCAGCATAAATTAGACAGCTCTGGGAGGCTCCTTCTAATCATGTGGGGCTGTGCGTCGCCCCGTTGGTGCGGTCGTTGTAATTTAGCTCGGCTCGACGTGTCATTTGCAGGGACCTTGATGACACATTACCATGCCTTTTCTTCGGACGACGAGGGCGTGGCGTGAGACACAAAGTTTTTGCAGTTGCGTTTGCCGACAAAACCGGTCCCCCGCCGCCGCCTCTCAGTTGCGAACTCTTTTGGTTACGAAGCCAAAACACCGAAACCAGCTTTTGTCGTCGCAACCCATCATTCAGAACTTAATGAAAAACTGACTTTCCAATAAGTTTTGGGGGGTTGGGTTATGGAAAAATATGGAGATATGGAAGAGATACAATAGAATTACAGACACTATTGTTCTTTTTGTAGCACCCCGTAGTTGAAAGCATGTGAGCTGGCGTGTTTTGCATGTGTAGTTTTGGATGAACCTTGCAGAAAGAGGTCAGCTTCCATCAGTTCCTCACCGTCTCTCTACTGTTTTTTTGGTGTGTGTTTTCACACTTTTGATTTACTCGCTTTGAACAAAAGCCGGAACGTAAGGGTTTCGGTTCTCTACAATAACAATACAGTGATTCCCCCATGTGAAATAATTCACAAATCTTCTACCATTTTTATATTTTTGAACAAGGGAGAGTATAATCCGTTCAACAACCCCCTTTTTCCCCAAACACTTTAGCTCCAAATCAATTCCACATGAAGCGGATTTCTGAAACCCAGATGACTTTTCCTCTTTCTCTGTTTCTTCCTCCAGGGTGCAGGATAGACAACTGCGAGTCCTGCTTCAGCAAAGACTTCTGCACCAAGTGCAAATCTGGTTTTTACCTGCACAAAGGGCGCTGCTTTGATAAGTGCCCCGAGGGCTTTGCCCCGCTGGAAGACACAATGGAGTGTGGAGGTATGTCAAACCGAACAAAGTCAGGCGCATCGAGAGAAAGAAAAATGGCTTAATGTTCCCATTGCTTAATGGGGACATTAAGCAATGTTCCCATTTTTTCCATCACCTGTCTAAATCGCCAGATCGCCAAACCACAATGGACCAATAAGAAATTATTTTTCTATTACAGTAATATCATGTTATGCCCTCGTTGTGGCAAGTGGATTCATATGAAAGATGACTGACTTGGCAGTTGTCCAGTCATTGCAGAAGGAGCTGGCTGCTCACAGAGGCCTGTAGCAAGACATGTTAATGGGAAGTTGAGTGGAAGGAAAAAATTGGTGGAAAAAGGCACGAAATGTCATGCATCCAAGTGTTGACAAAGTTGAGGGAGACATTTTTAAAGCAGATCTTGATGTCAGTTCACTCACCTGACCTGAAAAAAAGTAGCAAATCTTTGGAATTTTGCCGAGAGGAAGATAAGAGACACTAGAACAAACAAGGCAGCTTCCTTCACGCCACTGCACAGCCATATTGATTCTGTAATTCAAGCAAAAGGAATTCAAGCACAGAATGACTCAGTGCAAATACTGTCATATTGACTAAAATAGAATATACATCCCAATGAGTCTCATTTATCAGATTAGAATTACCTTTTGAAAATAAAAACCTATAAGCTGGTATTAAACATGCTTTCCATTAAGCTAACATTTATGTTTTTAATAATATATATTTTTGGTATTTGTCTGATGTAATACTCTAATTTAAGTGTCATGTTTTAAGTAGCTGTAAGTGGAAAATAAGAAATAAAGCTGTCAAGCATCCATCGATGTGTTATTAATTTATATAATGTCTAAAATACATGAAGCTTTTCATGCTTCATGTGGCATCATGTAGAGGTAATATTCTAATTTAACGAAGGGCTCTGTGCTGCACATAGACAAGCATTTTCATTGACTAACATTTCTATATTAAAAATACTTTTCTCATTGGTCTTGCGTATTCTAATAATCTGAGATAGCGAATCGTGAATCAAAATCTTCAAATTTGTCTCTGAAAACTAAATTCTTGACATCTCAATTTGAATACCAGCTTACAGGATCCCAGTGAAGCTAAGCTAACTGGCGTGAAAATCTAAATCCATGAGTCCTACAGTTGTCTCAGATGAACACTGGTCTGTGATTTGATGGCACACCACTTGTTTCTGTGTAACTCACGCAGAGGGCTGCGAGGTGGGCCAGTGGAGCGAGTGGGGAGCCTGCACCAGGAGAAACAAAACCTGCGGCTATAAGTGGGGTCTGGAGACCCGGACGCGGCACATTGTTAAGAAACCCCCCAAGGACACAATACCGTGTCCCACCATTGCCGAGTCCAGGATGTGCAAAATGGCCATGAGACACTGCAGGAGAGGTAAGGAGCACCAGCGGGCGCCTGTCGCCGCTCTTCCTTTTCTCACCTGCGTCGCGTCACCCTCACGCTCCGGCTTTTGTTTTTGCCGTCTGAGCGATTGAGGTTCGCTTCTCCTCTTTGCTTTTCCCAAAGTGGCCCTTGTTCCAGCCAGCTTTTTTTTCTTTCTGTTTCCGGGGCTTATTTCCCACCATCTCCCTTCCTCTCCTCTGTGGAATCCTTCAAAGTATAATCTGCAGGTTTCCTCAATGGCCGTCTCTGTTTCCTCCTGTCGGCTTGAAAGATTTCTGCAGCACGCAGAGCGTGTATGTCAGGCCATTATGTGAGAAGTCGATGGAATTTTTCTGTGTGCGTGTACGGCTAAAGAAAATGTATATATATTTAAAGGGTAAACTATTTCTTTCTTTCTCAGATGATCCAGACACGCCATTTGGCGATGAGGGCCTCCGTTAGCGGCGCTTTTAAAATAAATGTCTTTTTCCCCTTAATGTATTTTAACATCGCTCATAAACTTGGGATTAGGATAAGGCCAAGTGTAAATATTTAATGCCCCAAATAAGGAAGCAATTACAGTGGCAGATATCAGTCTGTCAACAATTTAACAGAAAAAGACATACGCTAAATTCGAGGATTTTTCTCCATTTTTGGATCGGGCGCGCTGAACGGGACGGTCACTTAGCGAAGTGGTGAAAGAGTAAATAAACTTGAAATAAACCCTGGTAGTTTCTCATATTTCAGCGCTGCGAGGGCTGCTGACTGGGTTGGAAACTGTGATCCCATGGCACATTTAGTACTTAATGTCCCGTCTTGTTTGTCAGAGAGTTTCCCTCCAAACGCCGTGCACCTCCTCTCGATTCCGCCATGGCTGCTTGACCTTTTTTTCGAGAAGATTTTATGACCGTCCTAAATCTAAACCTGGCAATGTTCTGCACAGAAGCAGCAGGGTTTTTTTTTGTTTGTTTCCTTGTTGGTGTAGACAGGCGATTGTAAAACTTGCGCAGAGGCCGGCAGCATACTTAAACCCAGTTGTATGAAAAGCCCTCTTCTCGTCCAGATAGCGTGTTCCAGCTCTATTGGCCACGGGTCGAGTGTAAAAGTGTCACGGCGTATGCATCTCAGGACTCCTCAGGCATGTGAAATGCTGTGGTGGGCCTGTTTAATAAAGGCAACATTTCGTACTTAAGCATGTGTTGTTAATTCCGCACTTCTTGTGAAAAACCCCACTTGGCAAAAGCCGGTGAAATGCAACGCTCTACAGTTCAAATAAATAACAGGAAAAATTGGAGCCCCAGAGGTTGAACTGGAGGGGAAGCGCTGCGCAGACGCAGGGCTGTCGCAGGGAACTACGTGGTGACATGATCGCTTTCAGTGGGTGATAATAACGAGTAACTCGGTAGGAGGAAGGTCACTGTCTGTAATGAAGGAAAGCCTTCAAAGTCTGCATGAGAAAGCAGGAGAAAATACTAGAAAAAGGTATTGGCATAGAGTTATTTTTGTCACAATAAGCAATAAATCAATTAATGGCATGATAAATTAAAATGAGAGAAATAACTTTCATTTGGACAACACTTGTCCTCTATAATAACGTTGAAACGTTTTGAGAAACGATTCAAACACCTGGTACAAAGTAGTTAATTTGCACTACCTGCCAATTTTTGTCTGTTTTCCCTGTCTAAGCAAATTATTGTGTTAGATGTTCTTTAGAAATGAAAGTTTTTTTTATTTTTGAGTGAAGAATACTTACATGCGTGATCAATTATTAAAATTATTCTGATATTAATCCAAAATGGCTTCAAAATGGCAATATTATCATTTATCGCGATAATTTTTGGGACAGTGTATCGTCTTGCACCCAAGTTCAAATTGTAACCCAATTTGAACTTGGGTTACAAATGTATTTGCGAGGCATAGCACGAAAATTGCAACTAATCATTCGCGCCACGGTAAGAGAAGTGCAGTCCAGTCAAATTTATTTGTGAAGCGCATTTCAGCAACAACACAGCTCAAAATTCTTTACGTCATGAAACCATCTGTACGCGTTGTAATGCCACAAAGTGCCTTTTCTGTTTAGAAAGAAACCAAATTAAAACTTAGCACGCAATTCCAAGAGTCAGAAGTGAATAAGATGTTTAAAAGAGCTTAGAGTTAGTCATGTCTTTTTTTTATGAGCTGTTTGGGATAAGAATATAGATATTCTGTAAAGATGCTGGATTAATTGGAAACAGAAAATGAGAGAAAGTCATGGCTATGCTGATCTGATCCACCGGGGTTGTTTTTCTGTTTACAACCAAATTGAAATCACTCTGGACTTTGCTGTTGGGTCTCCCAGCATCATCAAAAGGACACATGTATTTTTGAGAATCCGCGGCAATAACGATGATGGCCTTGCCCGCCCGGTCTTGTTTGCATGACTTAGTCCCCATATTAAAAAGGGGAACCGAAGGGGTGAAACCGAGAGCCTCAAATGATATCGGAATAAAAAGCATTTTCACAGCAAACACTACGGTCGCACAAACCGTGGCTGATGTGTTCCCTGCTGAGTGTACACACCGCACATCACTCATGCTGCTGGGATTCATTTAACGCTCTCTGCCTGTGTTTAGTTGAATACGGTTAGCTCAATCAAACTCCTCACGTTCAGCAGAAATAAAAAAGCAAAAATTTGCTGTGTGGGACATTTCTGAGCGAGTTCAGATATTCCATGTTTTCTACCCAATCTGTGGAGTAATGAGTCGACTCCTCGTCTGCTTAGCATTTCCACTGGACCCCTGGGATATTAAAAACACTCATCTGCACTCTAGATCGCCACTGAACGAGTTGCAAACAATAGAGAGACGTTATTAATAGCTGCTCTGGCCCTATCAGCGTTGATGGCTGATAACACTGGGAAATCCCCACAGAGATTTCCCAGCAACTCATCTGACTCACTGGTTTCACAAAAACACATTCGATTCCTCTCTGATTCTTCTTCCTCTCATCTGCATCTACATTTTGGCTCCAATAACCTTTGACCAGTGCCAGCTAAGTCCGCAATATTGGATGTTGGCAAAACAACTTAAAAGTGTTGAGGCAACTGCAGCTCCAATAATATCAGGAATCCCTGAATTGAGAAAGTTCAATACAGCGTACAATTAAAGCGTGGTCTGATTTACGACTGTTTTCTACAAATCGGCTTTTTGGATACTCTGATGATCTCGAACGTAACTCGAGGGACTGATGTTTCCTGCTTGCTAAGTTTGTTGATCAAAGTTATTTTGTCTTTTTGATTTTTAAGTCTTTCCCTTAAAATATAATTTTTAAGATTAATGTTTATGTACATCCCAAACCTAAAGAACTCATTTTCATATTCACAATATTTGCCTAAATTGAAACTAGATAGCACGATCCAAGAAAGACCTAACCTTGTTGAGTAACATTGTGGTCTTTTACAATGAATCAAAGAAAGACTCCACAAATTCGAATCTCAGTGATTCAAAGAGTAAGATATTTTTAAACACAGGGCTTGACAAAAAAAAAACCAAAAAAAAAACTGAGTTGCGGTTTGGGATCGGCTGTAAATTCACACAATCTAATGGTTGCCATCAAACACGATAAAAGTTACATTTTTCATCACGCAAGTCCCTTTTTTTTTTCCTTTTTTACCCCACACAAGAACAGAAGTTTTACAGTACGCAGTTATGAGACCAGATTTATAGCATAGCAAATTTTGGACCTGATAACCCAAACACGCTAAAGACCCGACTTTCCAGAACAGTGCCGTGCAATTTATACTCAAAATCTGCCTTTGAGTGCCGGGCTGAAGCCACAAAGGCTCACAAACACCGTGCTGACCTCATGGAAAGAAAGAGGCAACGAGGAAAAGAGGCGAAGGATAAGAGAGAAGAAACATCTAGTGATTATCTCGGTCATTGGATCTCCGTATAGGCCTGCGAGGCTAACGGGCCTTGTGTGGAAGTATCGATCTCCCGTGTGTGTAACCAGAGAAACTCTTGCTGCTGTAGGCCTTAGCTGAGGCCAAGCCATCCATCTCATCAGTCATCCGACTGTAAGGATTCAGTCAGCACTGATTCTCTAAGTCATAACTTCTCTGTACAGTTTGTTTTTGTACTCTAATTGCTCGTGCCTCTTGCTCCAATCCAACTACCATCAAGTTGATGCATGTTCTGCCGCAGTGCTGCAAAGGCATAAAAGTCCCACCTAGCCTAAGTGGGCTACTTAGATACCCCTTTGTAGTGTGACATGCGATGATTAGCAGGATTTAAAGCTGCAGTATGTAGCTTTCGTAACAAATATGGTTTTCTACATATCTAAAACTGTCCCTTTGCTGAAACAGATGATCTGAGAAAAAATATCGATCTCCTCCACCTTTTCCCAGTTCCCGTCTGAAGAAAGGCATGGCTCCCAGTCCAAAACAACCAATCGTAGCCAAGCGGAGGGTCTTAGTGCTGCCAGTCAACCTTGTGTACGTGTTGCTCAATGTGCTAATGACAGAGTAGCAACTCACTGCTCCAGAAAAAAAAAGTTTATCCACTGGAGGGATGAGCAGCATGCTCACAAGCATGATTGGCAGCTCTAAGACCCTCCTGGCTCTGATTGGTTGTTTCCAGTTAGCACTGGGGACATGAGATGAGCTAAAAAAAGATTGACAGATGATGTGTCTCATACTATGCTGCCACCACATAGTTTCAACAAATACGTAAAAAAAAAAATCATTTTTTGCAAAAGTTACATACTGCACCTTTAAGGCCAATTGACATCAATGAAAGGTGGGCCTCTTGTAGGCTTTACCAGAGAAAAGTCTGCAATCTGGTCTGAGAAGGTGGGATGAATATGAATGTTGTGATGCTTCGCATCACCTTATTTTTTAATTTATTTTTATTTTGCTTAAATAAGTAAGGGTTTCATTAGTCAAACACTGTGTTTCAGTCATTCCTGACCATTTTTCGTATGTTTTCTATTTACTTTGCGCCTAATGATGTCCTCAGATAGAACGTGAGAAGAATTTGGGTGGTGAATTCTGCCCACAGCCAGTCTTGTTGGTCGGTGCGTGCACAGTACGGCGGACATCCTCGATCTCGCCGCATGCCGACCATCTGGCCTGTAAAAGGACGCACGATCCGCTTTGGAGGAAACCGAGAAATCACCACATCAGCAACTCCTGTCTCCTGGCAGGCCCAGCGCACAGCGGACGCTCATGCATGTGTCGGACCATGTGTTACGCGATTGTGCTGTTTAATCTAACCATGCCAAGGGGGTTTAAGCCCTGGCGAAAGATGCCACTCACTGCTGAGCATTTTAATTACTCACAGCATGGTCACATCGGAGCGTGGCCTGTGTTTAGCTTGGAAATCCGACACCCAAACACATTTCTGGATTTCCTTTTTGTCAGATGCAGCCTTCTTACATCAAACCTGCTATTTTTTCTCTTCTTCTTGTTTCTTTTTTTGAATTAAACAAACGCAGACTTTTAACTTGAGCCTAATTGATGGAGCGCGTTCTCGTGTCAGCAAAACAGCACGCAGTGCAGCGTGGCGGGGAGTTAGAGCTACTTTTTCTCCACAAGGAGAGAAAAACGTCTGACGTTTTGAACAGAATAAATTTGCGCTCCTGTCATTTCATCCGCAACTGCCTCCAGCGAGTAACAAACGGGGCCGATCCCGTGCTTTCTTACATTTTTTACGAGTCATGTCCGGGCTTTAAATGAACTCAGAACTTCTGAATGAGAGAGCTGTTTCACGGCTGGCGGTTCCCGCTCCGATTTCTGCCACTGTGGAATGACAGGTGGTGATTAACAGTGATCTCTGGCCCGGCTAATATCACAGACAATCCGGATCAGTTCTTCCCACCAGCGGGAGTGGAGCAAGAAGTGTTTTCCCAGGACAGAAGGAGAGCACTAATTGGCCGCCACCCTGTCAAAGTGATTATTTGTGGCCCTCACTGCAACCTATTGTGACTGATGGAGCCACAGCTTAATCTTCATTTAATAAGGCCTCTCCATAGGGGCTGACACAGTAGCTGGTAAGAAGGAACCTAAAAGGCACTCTGCCTCATTCGACCAGCAGCAGTGGCTGTGGGCACAGGGTCCGGGGTGGTGTCTGATTGGTCAGTGTCACATGCCAGTGCCACCCACTATGACAGGTTACATTACATAATCATTTAAAGAAAATTTACCCCTAAATCTGGTTGTGAAGTAAAAGCTTCAGTGTGTACAACATTGTGAAATCTATTGAGGAAGAATATTTTGGGATTCTTGTTTGTCTTTTGAAGAGAAAAAAAGCTACATATATCTGTCAAGAGTTGCTCTGCAAGGCTTCCAATATATAAATACCTGCTGTAGTTGTGATCATATCTTGATCTGCTGGATTTTTGAAAAAAAAAACACACACAAAAAAAATCTTGATTTAGATTATCTTTTTTTTGGCCATGTAGTTTTAGATCTTTTTTTCTTGTTTGTTTTACGTTCTTCTAAATCAAATGTTTGCTCTAAGCTTAAAGTGCCTATTATCTACGTGGAGATGATGTGATGGTTTAGTATGCATGTAATATGTTTCAAATTTGAGCTTCACCAAAGGATTTGAAGGTACGCTTCAAACATACTGCTACCTTGTGTGACATCATGAAAAAAGGAAAATTAAGCCAGATGTCAGGAAAAGAATTGTGGACCAGCACAAGTCTGCTTCATCCTTTGGTATAATTTCCAGATGCCTGAATGTGGCTGATTCATCTAATCAAACAATAAAACAAGTATAGAAACAATGCCCTGTCCAACCATCAAGGAGACACTTAATGGAGACCAACAAGGAGGAAGCGACCTCCTTGACGAAAAGGAGACAGATGAATGTTTTTGGTCCAAATGTGCTGACCAATGTAATAATAAAAGCAGAAACCTTTATGAAGAATATCGTTAAAGGGAGTTAGACAGTGCCACTATCCATAATAAATGGAGTTTTTTTACCAAAGTGAGCTGAAGAGCCATTCGGAGAGGAAGAAGCCAGTACTGCAAAAACAACATAAGAATCCAGACTACAACGTCCAAATGCACTCTGGGGCAAAGACTGTGGGTTTCTGTTGTTTGATGGAACCAAATTTAAAAGTATTTGACCATCTGTTTCATAACTGCAGTGTTTTGCTTCAGATATTGTTTGTAAAGGGTTTAGTCTGGGTCACTTCACACAGACAGACTGGAAGCTACCCCAACCACTACTGTCCTCTCATTGTGTGCATGTAAGTGAACAAGTTTTATATTTTTATAACTAAGTCAAACTGATAATCTATGTTCCTATCTGGGCTTTGCGGAGATGGCCTAAAACCAAACATTTGGATTTTGTTTTCAGCTTCTCGCCATGTGCCAGTGTTAAATCTTTCATTGCGATAGAACTACAAGCATTCGCCTCTGCTCTGGGTACATTCCTCACTTTAGTGAGCAGGATAGGGAGTTTATGATGCCGGAGACAGTGAGGAACGGGAGTGGGGGGAGTGGGTTCTCTGATTAACTTCCAGCTAGGTGCCTCTGCTCTCTGACCAAAATAAATATCGCTGCTGTCATTTCGACAGCAACTGTCTTCAGAGGGCAATTTTCTGAAACACCCCATGATCCTGTTGGCTCTTACATGGAGAATCCATCGTCATACCACAGGCATGAGCCATAAACATGTGGATGCCTTTCAAAGACCATGGGGTGGAGGGAGGTAGCAGAGGAGGGGTTAGCCGCACTCACCAGGGCTCCATTCTCCACATTATTGTCATCTGGTCGTTTCCAAGCAGGAAGAAAGAGGAGGGGTGTGAGGGAAGGATGTGTTTAGATCATTGGGCCTGATTGAGTGGTAGCTTTCTGGTACTGCCTTTTGTAGACTCATCTTCACCTTTCGGATGATCAACTCTCTGTTGATGTCATCGCTGTCGGCTTAGCCGCAGATATTCTAATAGTGCAGCTTATGTTTCTGATGCAGATTATGTTTACCACTGCAGATACTCCGCAACTACAATGTGAAGTAAAAAAGAGACTTGAGGTAAATCATTCATTGCTCAGTTGGGAGACATAAAGTTGTTTGGTTCTACGCTCTAAATGTGATTTTAATGACGATAAGGGACTCTGGAAGGTTGATTGAGACTTCACTTGTCATCCTCTGGCAGAGGAATTAAGGCGTATGAGCCAGCATCAACAACCGTAAAACAGAGGAGACAGTCGAAAACAAATCGGTCCAAGAGAAGGAAAGAACCAGAACAGTCAAAGCGGGCTGCTTTCTTGTTGTCATGCCCCACAAACAGGATCGACTCCGTCCCCACGCCACTGTGCAGCGTGCAAGCTGATCTTGGCCATGACACGGTCAGAGATGTAAAGCCAACATTCACCAGACGTTTCCTTCACGGGCAAATGGAGACATTTACACCCTATGATTTTATTCTATTTTATTTTATTTTTTACAGCAATAGCAACGCAGTCTTTACAAGGATGGGTTGCAACAGCCTGCGCGAAGATCTTTGAAGTGTGCTCGAAATTTTTAATAAAATGCTCTACTCCAGACTTCCAGCCGTATCGATGATTGATGTTTCACAAAACGGAGTTGACCAAAGCAGATTTGTGGGGTCGTGGAACATGTCTTCTTTTAAATCCACCGGCTGATTGGTTTTAACAGAACAGTTTCGGCGGTGGCACGTTGTAAAATTGGTAATAAAACTTATTCCTGCTCATTAAGACGAGGTACTTTGTTTTGATTTCGGGAATGTATTGATGGTCTACTTGTATTTTTCCTGGACTGGAACAGATTAAAGTTGACAGTAAGTCAAGTTTCCTCATTGGACTAATCGTAGCTTGAAGCAGGCCCCCGTATCGGAAGTCCCCGCGTTGTATTTAGATAAGCGGAGATGGTTGGAGTGGGCTCATTGTACCTCCTCTTTCTGTCTGCCAGACCTCCAGTCCAGAGCTGCTGCCAGCTCTCCTGTGGGCCTGCGGATCTTTTCATCTCCCCATCCGCAACACGCCAGACAGATGAGGATGCACATGCACGCAGACATCCACAAAACCAGAATGTGAGAAACATGTAACAGACACCGGCAAATATTTAAAGAGGCCCCACAAGCAGAAGAAGTCGCCACATTATCTGCTCTCTTCCTCAGCCCGGTTTGTTTCGTCTGTTCCCGGTCTCGCGCTCGGATGACACGCGCCCGCTTGTGTATCGCGTATCATTGTGCTTGGCCGGGAGAACAATGTGCATGCCACAGAAGAACGGGTTTTTGGAGGTACGCGTCTCACGGAGACGCTTTTTCGGGCACTGCAGTGCTCCCTCACCAGAGGTCTGGCAAGAGGAGTAAAGAAGAAAGGCGTGGAGTCAAACAGGGGAGCCTGAAAACATCTGGTGAACAGTTGCTCTGGCTGAGCCATCAGGAGCTCCTCTTCCCTTAACTCCTCTTCCCACATCCCTTTCCTCCATTTCTCTATCTCTTGAGGCTGTCTTTATTAGAGACATCGCAGCTTTTAATTACAGCCGGTCATTCCCAGTGAGGGCTGTTGACCCACTCATAGCAGTGAGACTGGACCCACTGTGCAGACATGCAGACACAACAAACATTCAAGTACAGGCCTGCTGGCCCTCGCCTGCTTATGCTTCTGGGCGTTTTTTGTGCACTGACAGTGATAAATACAGGGGGTGTTGACTCACACCACCGCCATTATGGTGGTAAGTAGAGGCCAGAACCAGCCTAAAAGTTCTGAAGAGTGCTGCACTATCATCAGTATGAAACAGCACAACACAAGGTGATGTAACGAGGAATTTGCACATTTCTTACCTTAACACGATTTGTCACTGCATGAAAGACATATCTTTAACATACCCCTCTTGACTAGCAAAAGCTCTGACTTATTGCAGCTTGACTGATAACAAGTTTAGAGTATTTTACTTTGAAATGCACAGTGCAAAGACTTAGAATGACTTAAAATAACAGCCTTTGTTCATCGCTCTGTTTTGTACAGAAGATCAGGTGTTGAGAAACGATCGCTTGCTGGTGGTGTGGAGTTTCAAATTTGATCCAATTGCTAGCATGTGGCCATAACGTATGCAATGCGCCATGTTTGGCGCTATGAAGCTTACCGTAAATCGCCTGCTCTGTAAACAACCATCCTCTACTACGGAGAGAAAAATGCTGAGTCGAACGAGATGGCTCAGTGCTTTATTAACGTTAATTCAATATTTGGAAGTGTGGCCAAAAGGCACTGAACATCTTTGTTCGCTTCGTCTGCCGCCATTGCCAAACTACAATTATAAAACAGGGCAGAAAATCAACGCATTGTTCACAACTCCTACTTTCTGTTCGCTGATAGGCCTGGTTGAAAATGCACAAGAGAAATCCAGCTCAATGGGAGAAAGCCCAGACGCAGCACTGAAGAGAGATAAGAATTGAGCGCAATCCCAGTATTTTATAAAACTTTTATGGACAATTACAACATAATGTCAGCGGTGGAAAACTAATCTCATCGTCTCATTGGCCAGACACAGTGATGACAGCATCATGGTGGGGGATGGTATTTTTATGAACAGTGATAGATGGTCAGAGTTGATGGGAAGATGGATGGAGCTAATTACATGCCAGCCTTGAAGAAAACCTGTTGATTGGAGACCTTGGTGGAGCTTAACTTTCCAGCAGGAGAACAACATTCGAACACTGCATGTGTTTAGAATAATCCAGTCCAGACTTGAGTCTTCCAATATTTTAAGATTTTTATTTGTAAAATCTTTTTAAAACCCATCTATCATTTTTCTTGCCCATCACACTTATTTTGTGTGGTATCACAAAAAAAAACTGTCCTAAAAATTCTATTTAGGATTGTTGCAGCATGCCAAAACATGGAAAAGATTTGACATACATACTCTTGTGAAGTACCTCATTGTTTGAATGAGATATCTCTCTAAAGAAAACTTCAGGACATGATTAACCGGTCAATGTCATGACACTCATGCCGTTCCAGGCACCATATCAAATCCTTTCAAAACATAAACGTGCTATCCCGCTGAGTGGCAGGGTTCAAGAGCGTGATCCCGACAAGCTACGAGAGCACTCTTCCGGATTAGCAGGAGGGGAGGTTAAATATCCCTTTTGAGTTGATTTCTGTATGCTACATTCTAGTGACATGCTACAAACCTCTCTTCGGAGAGGTGAGACCCTCAAATGACCGTGGAAATTGCGGCATAATCGTACTCAGCTAATCACAACAAGAAAATGCCTGCCATATGCGTCAAGCCCTACTGTTTGCGTTCCCGTCAATTGAAGGCGTATTATTGACAAGAGTGTGACTTGTGTCTGGAACAGGCTGTGACTCTTAGCTGCCCCTAACTGTGATCATATCTGTCAGAGCCACTCAGCTGTCTGTCCGCCTGGTGTTTGACAAGTGTTTGATGCAGTGCAGGCCTTAAAGAGGATCAAGCCCTTCCTGCGCTGGCTTGTACCTCTGTGCCTGTACAACAGGATCTCTACGAACATCAAAAACGTCGCCCCCTCCTTCTTCCAATGTCAACTAAGATACTATTTTTATCAAAAGATATGCGCAGTCCGCTTAGTCATCACAGGAGACTAAACAAAACCCATGTTTGAGAGTTAGCCGAGGAATCAAAGAAAACAAAAAACAGCCGGGCCGTCTTGATTCCTTCATCACTCGCCATTGCACGGGGATTGTGGAGTGATCCTGATGGCCCCTGTCTCTGTTTTTGTGTCTAAGCCTATCGGACTTAGCCTGGCTTCCCACTTGTTAAGATCTGGTCTTGTTTCGGGACAGTTGTGCCCCCCATGACCAGGAGGGATTTCCTTCTGAATTTCCCTGTAGAGGGAGGGAAGGGGCATGAAAGTACTTGTGCAAGATGAGACATAAAGTGACTCGTGCTTGACAATTTCCTTCTACACCCTTTTTTATTCCCCGTGCAGCCTCACTGTGACAATGGGGATTCAGGCATGGTGGGAAAAAAAATTAAAAAAGAGACAGTGTGCGTGTCCTCTCTGTGGAAAACACTAATGTAGAACATAGTTGTAAGCATCTGTCTTTTCAGGCCACATATGGTCTCATTTTTATGTCTTGATATTTCCATATCACTCTATTTAGCATTGTTACGACTGTCAAACCCTCTTGCACAGTTCGTACGCATATACCAAATTTGAAACTTGGACACAGCCGCTCCAATTTCTTCCGTTGGTTTTTGAACTGCGGTGATGAAGCTTTGGGTTTGGCATCCGGCGTCTCAGTCTTTTGTGAACGAGACGAAGTAAGCATGTTTGGACGAGAGGGTAGAGTTGAAGACAGATATTTGAAACGCGATAGTATTTTTGATCCCCAGTACACACCATTGTACCGAATGTGGAAAAGGACCACCTCATCACTGATCAGACAGAGTTTATTGAGATTGTACAGCCAGCTGGCATTTGTAAAGGCCTGCTCGGGCAACATTCGCCTTTAACATTTACAACTGTTTCAGCAGACAGCATTTGCAACAATGTTTAGGAATTCTACTCAGTGGTTTCACATCACAGGCTACCATTTAGACCACTCACTTAAAATTGCACAGAGGCAAGGTCGACCAGAGGGCACGTATCATGAGCCGAGCCTGTAGTTTATGAGTGCGCGAGCGCACACACACAGAGACACACACGTTTAATACATTCCAGAAAGAGCATAGCAAAGCAGCCGTCGTGATTCTCACACTAAGCCTCGCTGAAACAAGTTGGCATGGCCCCACTTGATGCTATTAGCACACTGCTAATCATGTGTTTCTTTTCGGATCACTGCTTACGGCGCTCATGGCTTTCTAGGATTCACAAAAACACTGTTGCAACGTCACATCAGCAATTAGCATCTGCTAATCACTAGCTAGTCGAAGCTGTGTTACCTTCTTTGGTAAACCTCTTGTCCTTTTTTTCCTAGAAGTTACACTTTTCTACAAATACTTCTCCCAAGCAACAAAAAAAAAGTCTTTGCCACTACGTTGTCAAAAAGGTTATGAACCTCAATGCTTGCATAAGTGAGACAATGTGATTGGCAAGATTTATTTCTCAGTTTGACAGAGGATTAGCTTCCTGCAGGAAAGCATGAGACGTGATTTATGCAACTCTAGTCTATTCTGTGGCGTTATGGAATAGATGCATTTTATGGCACGTATTTCAACAAAACTGCAAAGACAAACACCCCTTGGAGTAGATATCACTGATTTCTGGTTATTATGTAACAATGCTTTTTTTCCCTAACAGTCTGAAATGTGTTGTGTTAAAGCTGACTCAGTTTGGGTTATGTTACCAACTCAGTCCAGGGTCAAATGAGCCATGTTGATTAAACAAAATATCTTGGGTTTTGGGTATGATTCATCATATTGGGTTAGGCTTTAATAAATATCTAATTCTAAGGTTATTCAATAGTAGCCAAGAATGACCCAAAACCTAAAGTGACATTTTGGATTGAAGTGAGTGGTTTCTATGTTGTTTAAATCTTCAAAGAAAATGACCTCAAGAAAATGACCAAATATGATTATTGATTAAAAAAAACAACCTGATACTAAAATTCATACTCGTTGTGTTACTATTATAAAAAGAGCCAATCTATACTGACTTGACCTTTTACTGTATGTGAACGTTGCACTAACTAGTCTGTAAAAGCTAACAACATCTCAAGCAAACAAACTTGTTCATTATTTTTAAGGACTTAAAGCAACCCACTGATATTAACATTACTATAAAGCATAATTTTACCAGCTTGCCAATTCTTACTTTTCTCCTTTAGAAGAGTTTCAGTGAAGTCTGATTAGTTTATTGTTTTGTTCATAATGGCGGTCTGTGAAGAAAGACTTCTGTTAGTCGCTTGTCTAAACCAGCAGACCGGCTCATTATTCATTGTTTTAGCTATGTATCATCTTTGCCAACAACATAAACCGTGAGCTTATCTCCTTTGGTGAGAAACAAGGTACAACAGAGACAGGTCACCAATCTGTCATAGAAAAAAATCAAACAGAACCTAAACACACACAGGATTTACATACTAACTCCATGCAGAGAGACAGACAGAGAAACCAGGACTTTCTTGCTACAAGGCAACTGCAACCCTATCCAAGATAGCAACTAGAGGTCCAACTTCAATTAATATTAGTCCAGTTCACTTCAGCACAATATAATCATAATCACATTACAATTCAGGTGCATACAACCCAATGCCAATCCAACTGTTGTGGAGTACAATTAAAGTTAGGTGATAATGGCAATAGTACATAGATGTCTTAAGGACCACATTGAATTATTGACTTTGCGACAATCCCTCCTCCTCCTCAGCGAGCTCATGAAAGTTAGCAACGCTGCATTGAGTTATTAACTCAGCAGCAACACCCCAACTAACGCAAGCATGTAATCACAGTTTACTGGCTCTTTACTCCATTTCAAAAAAGCTCTTTGACTAAGCAAAGGAGCGGCTGCAACCCCTGTTTATGGAGGGCTGGCTTTAATTGTGCATGCAAACATCGTTCCGAGATGTTGACAGCTCGAGGGGTTGACTTGAGAAGGGCTGTGGCAGCTTAAAGAGACAGTCCCCTTTTGCCCCATTTTTATGACAAGTTTTGTTATAGGGAAAGAAAATGGCAAAGAAAAGCAATGCCTCATGAGGGTGCATGCATGCAAGCCAGTACCCCTGCGTGTCTTTTCACAGCTGTTAACTACTGTTTTATTCCTCCTTAAAATAAGGGCTCAGGCAGTATCGTGCAGGAGGCCGGGGAGTGGGGGGGGACTTTTGGTCAAGGCTTACATGCACATGGGAGGTGGGTGAGCCAGGTAAATCCCTATGCCATAATCATCCATGAGGGTGACCCCCTGTTACTCAAAGTCCAGACTAACATTATACCCAATAGATCCCAGTGTTTCAGCTCCCTACCCCCCACTCAAACAAATAATGAATGTTCCACATATTTGCTAAATGCCACGGGGGAGGAATTCACCTCCATTGCAGGATTTGCATTTCCTGCCTTGATCCACTGCGAGCACGGGGGTGCTTTTAAAATTGCATAGGTAATCCTGGTGAGGTGCCGGTTTACACGGGAACATTGGTGAAGTCTCGTTGAGCGAATGTTTGCGGTTCATTCCACCTCGACTGCGGACGCCGAGCCTGGTTTGCTGTAAAAAGTCAATGTGCGCCGAACTAAACTTCCAAGTCGATTTTTACTGGCTTTCACTCTTTTGACAGAACAGCGGCGGCGGCCAGTTGGTGGTGTGTCTTTGTAAAGTGGTGCAAATGTAATGACAGTTATATCACAGCCTTAAGCGTAGCTTTTTACCAAAGATTAAGTAGAGCAAGTACATCTGCGCCGGGTCTCGTGTCTGCTGAAAAATGATACGTTTCATCAGCTGAGCACAATTCACTTATCGGTGGCTAAGACGGATGACTATCATAACTCTGCGAGACATTTCCTGCTTTATATCTCAGCATGTGGGAATTATAAGACGGATCAAAGGCTTTACGGAGATCTCGTCTCGCTGCCGAAGACGTGGAAATTAAAGTCGAGTGCCACGGTTGTTATTGTCTTTGAGGGAAAACAAACAGAGCACACATCTGAAGTAACTTACGGGCTCGAATGATGAATTTGCTACTGTATATCCCAGCAGGTTTCCTGATCTCTGGATCTGCGGTTGCATGTCAAGCCGCTCCCTGCAGCGCCCCCCCCCCCCCCCCCCCCCCCCCCCCCCCCCCCCCCCCCCCCCCCCCCCCCCCCCCCCCCCCCCCCCACCCCC
>CAEFZY010041681.1:0-19184 GCA_903066815.1 Brachyrhaphis roseni
AAGGCTTTTACTTTTTTGCGGCTCCAGACAGATTTGTTTTTTGTTTTTTTGGTCCAATATGGCTCTTTCAACATTTTGGATTGCCAACCCCTGGTATAAAGAAAACTTTCAGAATTGTTTTAGAATTATGCACTACTTTGTGTTAACCTATCACAGAAAACCTGAATAAAATACAAAATACACTAAATGTGGAACGGTTAAGCAGATATAAAAACTTTTGCAAGCCTCTACCTGTATGATGAGCATGATGACCGTCAGGTTTCTCTCGTGGATTTGCCCGAAGAATTTCAGTACGAGGTTTATTAAAGTCATGTTGTTGCACTCGATAAAGTCTCCATCTCCATCCTGGCCTCGCCGCACCTCTAGCACCTTTAATAACTCTGCCACCTGTCGATACAATAAATGACATTTAAACACAATTCAAAAGCTGCCACTGCCTCGCCTTCAGGTGCATGTCTGACTACATAAGCAAATGTCAGTACATGCAGGTAATCAGATCTCTGGATTGCACTCTATGTTTCTGATTAAACTAAATCCAATCATGCATTGCATTCAAATAATATGCTGCCGCTACTTTCAAGCAGTCTGTGTTTGGAGGGTAAAAACAACAACTTCCGTTCAAGTATTTGAGTTGCCCATCTCCTTGAGGAGTAGACAATTACAGCAAAGGATCTAGCTGTTGTTAGGAGATTTAAATGTAAGTTAAGTTTTACCTGCAGAATGAGTAATCCCAGTTGGGAGAGATCTTTCTTTTTAAATTTAGAGTAGCTCATTCCCAGTTTTCCAGTGTCTGGATCCAGCCTTTCATTGAAAAAGGAGCAGTTAGAAAAAACAAATGTCACCATGTACAAAACTATCCTTGAGTCCAGTGATTTCATCATGTTAAAATGTTTTTGGTTCAAAACATGGATCAAAAAATAACTTAAGCAAAAAGAAAAAAGCGGACAAAACAATATTGTCTCCACACATGATAGACATAAGAAAACAACCAGATGTAAAAAGAATAAAAAATACTTAGGTACTTCATGACCAGCAGTAAGTTGAACTAATTTGGGTCCAAGCACTTTATTTGAATTTATTTAAATTGACAAAGATACTAATTTAACAACGGTGATTTTAAATTATTTTAAAGATTTATTAGATAAAATCATAGTGAATCTTTACATTTTGTGCAATGTGTTCAGAATAATTTGAAGTAATTTAAAGTAGTCTGTCAAGCCTTGTCTGTAAGACAAAGCCAAAATTCAAGCAAATGCTTGACAACCAAAAGAGTATTTAACAACACCCCACAGTTGATGAATATGTGTTAAAAGCCTTAAAATAAATTCAGCTTCGATTGCAATAGCATAACTAATGCTGCGCATTTTCTGTGTTGATAATTATAATTTTGTTTATAACTATGAATGGTAACGTATATATGGGACGGGGACAAGTTGTCTTTTCAGACAAATTACAAAAAACCAAATAGTTAAAATAACTAAACCTTTTCAAATATTTTCAGCATTTATTTTTTTCTTGAGTTAGGTCCACCTGAGTTGTTAATGATTAATAAGTCTGTGTTATGTGCCAAAAAATGGTCAATAACAAGGACTAGAGAAAGTTAGAAGAAATTGTCTATTGAAGAAAATAACACTTAAATTCACTTTCAAATTATGCAAACTAGAATACGATAACAAAACATTAAGATGTCTCTAATATTGCCCAGAAGACAAAAACTATATTGAATTAATGATGAGTCATTTACCTGGGGAGCCTGTGTCTGGGACAGGGGATAATGTGGAAAAGCTGAGGTAACGAGTAGATGAAGTTGACCACTTGAGGAATGAAGAACAGCAGCATGGTCTTACTGAAGTGTCCCAGGATGCCAACAACAGCGAAGGTCATCCCGGCAAAGTAGCAGAAAGTGTCTCCCACAAACACAGACGAGGGATACCTGAGTCAACGCAGGTTTAGGTAAGCTAGGTGCCAGTTTGCATTGTCGAACACAGAAAATAGTGTTTTGGCAAACTGCTGGAGGGTTTTGCGTTTAACTCACCAGTTGTGGTAAAAAAGTGCTAATGTGGTGAAGAAGAAAGGAATCATGAAGTAGAGAGAGAAGACGTGGTCATCCCGGTAATCCCCTGTTTTTTTGTAAAAGCACAACAGACAAAAAGAAAACATGCTGAAATACTTGCAGGTACAGATATTTTGTCATAGAAGATTGCAGTATATGCAAAAACAAAAATTCTATAAAACAACTCAGCTATTTCTAAAGCATGTTTGTTTTCTAAAATGTGTTAAACATCAAACATATGAGACGAATAAAAAAGAAAAAGGATCTAGAGTCACTCACCACTGAGCTCCAGCAGGTTAAAGACGATGATGGAACCAGATATAAACAGGGCTTGACCCGATTCGATGCCGTTGATGCCTGCTAAGATGTTGATGGCATTTGTGCAGAACACTGCCAGCATCCCCATGTAGACGTAATAGAGGACACCTGCAGGACATGGAAAGACAATCGTTAGTAGTGCTTTTGGTAATGTGTTTTAGGAAAAAAAAGTTTTGATTATTACAACTGTGTAAAGCAGAAAACAAGCAGTGACTGCGAAAGTAATTATACCTTATAAACTTTAGAACACTTTGACATGCTACAACCACAAACGTTGACATATTTGAATAAAATTTTATTGGATGGGTCTCAAAACAGCAAAAAAAAAAAAAAAAGAGATAGTGTTCAACAGATTCCAAGGCAGTCTATATTTCAATATAGTTTTTTTTTTTTTTTTTTTTTAAGAATGAGTTGTATAATTGATTCCAGACAAATCTTGGGATTCCCCAGGTTCAAACCAACAAGTGGTAATCAACTTACCCAGATCTAAATGCATCCCAAACAGTGCTCTGAAGGGCTTGGGCACCACTATGACAGTATTTCCAAAGTTTGTGAAGTACACCATGAGCAGCGGCAGAGAAGCCATGGTAGGAAGCAGGAGCTTGTGCCTCCAACGCAGGTTCAGCACGTCATCAGCAAAGCCCAAAAAGATCATGCAGCAGATGGCAAGAAGGGCACCAATCAGCTGCACAAACTGCTCAACCAAACACATGGAGAGAAACAAAACCAATCAATATTGGTGACCAAGTCTCTATAACATCCATTTGAAGCTGGTTTTCTATCAATTAGTTGATTGAGAGTGGTGCCATTTTTTGGTGGCAAAAACACGTTTTTCTGTTCTACCATCAAAACACAAATTTGGCTGGAACTTCAACTAGAACTGTGTTTCTCCAGCTTTAGGCAACAAACTCCAGGTAGGTTTGGTGCAACACAAAAAATGATTTGATTTCCATGGTCATTTTAGAACTATCTCCTATAGAAAACATATAATATGAGATGGAAATAAGATCATTGTCACTTCAAGCTTGTGTAATACAATAAAAAAAGAAAAAGGGCTACTCTACTAGCAAAAGTTTGTATTACAATGCTTTAGCAGGAATACCAATTACTGGACCAATCCTTGCCAAATAATTATATTCAAAGTATAAGATAGACTTTCCAAAAATGCATAATGTGAATATTCTACAGCAATAAAAGATTAATTTATTTCAAAGTAGGGCTGGACAATATGGCTGAAAAAATTATCACAATATAAGAGTTCATATTAGTCTATATCAATGACTATTGAAAGCGATAATTATTGATTAGGTTTTTGTTTTAAATATTTGAAATAACTGGTGGCATGAACTCCTATTTGATCCACAGTTTTCCGTCCAGCCACTGTTTACTCTAAAGAAGTTATGAGGCAAAGGGGCAAAACCTGAAACTGCTGCTGCGTTGCTAGGGAACCAAAGTTGGGGGCGGGGCAGGGGGGGTTGAAACTGCTCGTTACCCAGTAGATTGTTGCTAGGTAACCAAAGAACGTTAGTTAGTTGATGCCACCAACTTTCCTCCGCCTACATCTCCCAGAATGCTGTTAGGTTCTGGATAGGAGTTCAGTGAACTTTCTATATATAGAATATTGTATCAGATTTATTGTGATATATATATTGTTACTGCTTTACTGTTCATTCATATTTCAGAGTTGTTTGTTTTATTATTAAGAGTGCTCAAAAAAGTTGCCCACGTCTCTTGGGCTTCTCAGGCACATGCTTACCAACCTCATCATGTGGGAAGCCCGTGCACTGGTCGCCAACAAAGCAGCTGAGAAAAGGCACTGGGATGAAGCAGAAGAGGATGATGAGGAAAACTGTACCACTGATTACTCCTTGGGACTCTGGGCTGCAAAGGTAAGAAGAGAAAGTGAGGTCAGGAGGTAACGCCACAGTGAATTAAGACTCAGCGTAGACATTTCAGACTCACACTTTGTCTTTGTTTGTCTTGTTTAGGTCCATTCCGTAGAGTCTGGCAGAGATGAAATGATCTTTGAAGGCAGGGATGAGTTTTAGTGTGGCCATGCATCCCAGAGCTGACATGAAACAGCTGATGACCAGCGGCAGGACGGGAACAGGTGACATGTTTTCAGCCGTTCTTATCAATCTCACACATCAAATCACGTCTTTACAGCAGCAGGTCTCACGGTGAATCCTTCTACAAGACTGATGAGGAAGCACCGGTTGTTTTCACTGAAGTATCATCACGTTACGTTGTCATTTTAAACCAAAAAGCCAGTTAGTGATTATGTCGCCAAGATAAAAAAAAGGGGAAAACTCCATAAGTTATATTTGAAGCTCATATCATCTTTGATAAGGAGGCGTTGAAATAGCAAGCTGGAAACTGCCTCTCTAAACTCCACGTCTGTTAACTCCACGTCTGTTAACGTCTGGTGAAGTTTCGAACGTCACCAGACACTACTTCCGTTTAAACTCTTCAAAATAAAATAATTGAGTCTGGTTTTAGCGATTTAGTTGGAATCACAAAGAAACTATAGTTCATTCATTTATGTTGTTTTATTAAACGCCTTGTAGCTGAATATATTTTATTTTTTTCGGACATGTTTTTTTTTTTTAAGATTTTGACACATTCTTGTTTCTCTCAAGCGAACATATTTTATTTTTATTTTTAGACAACTTCCTAAAAATGATAACATTGAGTGTGTTTTGACTGACACGGAAGTGTCATTTTCTTCTTCGCGTGATTCGTCAGAGAGAATAATATAACGATGCCACCTCTTGGCAAAAAGTAGAAATAAAATTATGTTTACATTTCGTCAAATAAACAGAAATGGTTATTTTCCCCCCCAAATTATTATTATTATTATTATTATTATTATTACTACTACTACTACAACATCAACAACAACAACAACAACAACAATAATAATAATAATAATAATAATAATAATAATAATAATAATAATAATAATAATAATAATAATAAAACAAAAAAATAGGCCTTTATTTTAGGAAGGTGGGTATTAGTACTCTAATTACCATGGAATTCACCTGAAGTTTTCATAAATAAATAAACAAATGTAAAAGCAAATAAATAATACCTAACAAGAAAATAAACAAAAGTCACAATAATTTGCTAATGCGATAAAATACAGAATAACTTTTTTATGCAGATACACAGGGATTAACATAAGTAATAACAGGCTAGATGTTCTGATAGAAACCCTAAAGATATGAAACTTTTTAGACTAATAATAAATTCTTCCATTGTTTAAAACCTTTTCTAGTTGTAAATAACTATAAAAAGTTATTATATTATATTATTGTTTGTTTGTTTCTAAGTGCCTGCTTTTATTTTGAAGTTCTTCCCTTCCGCAGTTTGTTTTTGTTCATCCTGCCCTCCTCCACGGCGCCCCCTGGCGGTCACTGCTCTTCTCTGTCAGGTCGTCATAACAAGCTGGTATCAGCGGCAGGGCTGTACATTCAGCGCATGTTTTAAACGGCTCCCAGGCTGTAATGTCCTGACAGAGAGCAGAAGGTTTGCTTTGGGATCCGTAGAGGACAGCGGGGAGACCGCGGCGGACAGATCCCCGAAGGGACGGAGATGGGACTCATTTTAGCCGCTGGGTTCGCTCCGTGTCGCCGTGAAGAAAGCTTCATTCGCTTTCGCTTACCTGGAGGCTGCAGCTCGGAGCCTTTAAATTAAACTTCAGGTTGGTGCGAAACTGCTGTGGATTGATTGTCTTTCCTCCGTTGATATGCGCGGCGTAGACCTCTTGTTTAGTCTGCATGAGTCGCTTTTTTATTTGCAGTGGAAGATATACGCAGTTTTCATTACATCGGCTTCTGCAGTGCCTAGGAAACATGCTGGGTGACCCAAAAATAACCACATCAAAGCTGGGGAGGATGTAGGGGGGTTGCACGTTGAATCCCTCTGTTATAACCAGTAAATACACAAATAATAATGTTGCGTTTGTGTGTTTTCATCTCCAGGCTAAAAGTGAGTCGACCTGCTCTCAGTTCTGATCTTTCCACCTGGACCAGAGGATATGAGAGGCTGCAGGAGACGCTGATGGAGCTCCAGGAGTTGAGCTGGCTCTGTCTGGTGGCTCTCTTCCTCGCCTCCTTGCTCATAGTGCTGGGATGGCTGCTCCAGTACTCGTTGACTGTACTGCGGCTCTGGAAATCCAGGAAGGCAGCCAAGCAAGGCGGCCGAGAGACAGCCTGGCTGCAGCGGCAGGAGCATGCCTTCTCCACTCAGCCCCAACAGATGCAGGCTGGAGGCGTATGGAGCTTTCTGCTGATGAAGCTGCGCTCTGGCAAGGATGGAGCTGCTGCCTCTGAAGCTGGGGTCAAAGGCCTGCTGACCTCTCTGTTCTCCTTCAGGTCCTTCAGGGAGCACTGGCAAAGAACCTGGGTGAAGGCTCTGAACGAGCAAGCGTGTAGGCATGGGGTGAGTTAAGAGCCTAAGCAGGTAAAGGTGTTTTATACACTGATGCACCTGGAATTGCTAGATTAAATAGAGGCGTGAATAGTTAAGCGGGAGTTCATGAGCCCGTGGGAGGGAGGTGTGGGAGGTTTTTTGTTTGAGTGTTTCTAATCGGAGAGAGGATGGATAGGTAGAGGCTTGCGTAACCGCTCTCAATCAATGCACAAAAGAGTAAAGAGGCGAGACTAGTCAGCGTAGCCACAGCAACACCCACACATAGTAAAAATAGTGTGAGATGGATGTGTGCTATACAGACAGAAAATCACATCTCACCTTTTTCCAGATGCTTGTGTCAAAACAAGCTGCATAAGTGAAAGATTCGTGGTGGTCAGTGTTTCGGACAGCTGCCAGACTGAAAACTGTTAGAGGCTTATCATGCGTTTCTAAAGGTCCTTTTCCTTAAATAGTTCCTTTGATCTGTGTGAATCAAAAGTCTGGACTTCACAGTCAGGTGTTTCCAATGGGGACTTGCAGGGGCAACGAAAGGCTCCCCCTTACCCTCCTGTCACTCGTCCCACTTATAAAAAAATGCTACAAGGCGAACATGTGTGGGAGTTTAAAGGGGGTCAGATCAATCCGCTCGGTGAACCTGCAGCCCAAATACTGCGACTCCTTCCTCACAACTGCCAAATATAAGCGTCGGCTCTGGATAATCAGGTAAACACCGGGCGACCTGTCAATCAAACATGAGTTTAGCACTCATGTCTAATTTAGGCAGGGATTGCCTTTTTCTGTCTTTCTTTTTTAGTATTAGCACCTTTGTTAATTTTGATGGGATTCCAAAGTACACCTTTTCCTAAAGTATTCATCCCTGTAAACGTCTCCACATTTTGTCACGTTACAACCTCAAACTTTATGTGATAGACCAACACAGAATAGCACAAACTGTGAAGTGGAAAGAAAAAAATGTGTGAGATTCAAAATTATTTGCAAATAAAGAATCTAAGAAGTCTGGTATGTAGGCTTTTTAGAGCCACTTTTCCTCAAAATTTGGTGGCAAATCTTTTGGCTATTTTTCTACCAGTACAGACACTGAAACTTCCACCTTTTCTTCCTTTCAAAATAGCTAAAGCTTAGTTATAAAATCTGCCCAGCTTACCTGAAGCCGCTGAAGAAAGGTCTCCCCACAGCATGATGCTGCTACCACCATGTTTCTCCATTCGGATTGTTTGTTTTGGATTATGCACTGTTAGTTGTTTACCATTACCCATGCATACCATTTTATTGACTGCTGTGTTCTTACCACTCTTCCATTAATTCCATATTTTTGATTGCATGGAATTGTATTTACAGGTATCAAAGCAAAAGAGGCTGAATACAGATGCACAGAATACTTTTCTGATTATTATTTGTAAAATTTATGAAAACCATTTACTATTTTAGTTGCACTCGCCAATTGCTTTGTGCCGTCACCAAAATTGCATAAAAAAAAAAAGAAAAAGTTTGTGGTGGTAAGGTGACAAAAAGGGGAAACGGTGAAAGGGTGTGAACCCTTTTAAAGAATAATTTAGCATAATTCGTCTGAGTAAAATGATTTTTCATAGAAAAAGTCTCATTTCCAGTCCACTGCAGAAAGTGATAGTCGTTCCAGTGCCAGCTCAGTTATCTTACAAGGCTCTAATTAGTTGATCCGTTTTGCCCTTTGAAGCTGTTGGTCACGAGTAACTCAGCCAGTCTCCACTGAAGCTTGGCTGCACTTTGGACACTTTAATGACTGTTTTATCCTTCCAGATGCTAGCCGCACTTTACTGAACCTTCATTCATAAGACGGGCATCCAGTTATAAAATAAACCACCACGTGGCCAACATGTGGTCACTGATAGCACAATCGCCTTTTAGCAACACGTTTATAGGGATTGTGCTCAGATTGAGCTGTTTTCACCTTTAACCTTTAGAAATGGTTAAAAAGAAGGAGACATTTTTCTTTTTTTGGATTTGGCAGACGTGGTGAGGTAGAGACAAGCAACCTGGGTCTTGTTTGTCTTTGTGAGAGCCAAAGTGTGCTGAGTTCAGTCATAGCAATAAAATATCAGCAATCTGTCTGTAAATGTGTCTGGGTTACATGCAAATCAACGGATTGTTGTCGAACCCTTAAGCGCCGCAAATTTCACCCATACTTTAGAGAGTAGATTAGAGGATGTACACTTGGACCCTTTCTAGCCGAGATAATCCTTGCTTCCAGGTATAAAGGTCAGATGATGTACAGTTAAAACCAAATACATACATTGCAAAGCTATTTTTCTGACATTTCTAGTTTTAGATCAGTAGGATTACTTAAAAGTATTTCTAGTTCTTTTGCTGGAACTTAGGCCCGTTCCTCCTGGCAGAATTGTGTAACATCTGTGTAGGCCCGTCTTCCTCCCGCACACCTTTTTAGCTGTTCTTGCAGATTTTCTTTGAGACTGAGAGCAAGCCTTTGTGATGACTACTTCAAATCATTGACTTCTTTGTTGCTCTTAAGCTACTTTGTAACCAATTTAGCGGTACAATTAGGCTCAATGTCCATTTGGAAGTCCCACTTTTGGCAATTTTTAACTCCTTGGCTGATGTTGTGACGTCCTGCTTTGGTAGATCCACATAAAGTTCTTTCCTTTTAATGCTTTCCATTTTGCGAAACACCCCAGTTCCTCACCTGAAATGATGCTGCCACCACTGCTATTCTTAAGCTTTCAAGCATCCTCCTTTTCAGACTGCAGGTCAAGTATCCAAAAACACTTGGACCTGACTGTCGACTTTTTTGGTTGCTTTTGAAGTAATGACGTCTTTCTTGCTGAGTGGCCTTTTAGCCCAGATAATATAGCATCTGGTTCATTGTGGATAATGTCACTCTCACTTCTAGTCAATATTTTTACTAGGTCATTTGCTCTTGCTATGGTGTTGATTCATAACAGTGTTGAACTATTTGTTTTTCTTCTTTCCAACAATTGCTTGAACAGATGAAAGGGATTTTAACCTTCAGGCATTTGCAGCTGGATTTTTAAACCTTCAGGGAGTTTGTTTTATCGTTTTCCATCAAGTGCAGCAGCCATCGGACTTCATCTCAGTTGTGATGCTCTCGTTTTGACTTAGTCACCAGAAACTTGACAGGACCATTACCTTTAGGATTTTGTCTGGTTGCAAGAAGCTGCCTTATCGCATTCTTTGCCTCTCGTAAACATCCAGCGCCCGCCTCTTGCCTGACAGGTTCCTGCAGCTGAGGCGAAAGCAGACACTAGAGCGGCGATTTGCACCAGGGTCCCGCAAGAGTCACATTCTGCGCTGAATCGCGCTTCACGACTCTGTTTCTGCTTGAGACAAAAAGTGAGCCACCCTGCAGGAACAAAGTTCTGATGTGGCTTCAGTTTGTCACAGATCAGTGTCTAAGTCCTTTACAGCACATACGATTAATGTTGTCAGGAGGAAAGTAAAAATAAACATACTAAAAATTATGTTTTGATAGAATTTGAATATATAATAGAAAAATAAACTAAAACATTATAGATATATAAGTGCTGCAAATTGCTGTACTCATTGGTACATTAAACTGGTTTAACACCAGAGATTTACTGATGTCAACTCCTGTGCTATTTTTAGAAATTCCTCTGGGCCTTTTGGCTTTTCTCTCATCATAAAGTGAAAATACAATTGTGTAAGAAACCTAATCAGATGTGTGAGCAGGGAGTGGTGTAAATAACAAAGCTGAGTGTTTGTCTTACTGAAAATGAAAGTCAGAAAAGTTCAGAGGGTAAAATACTGATTAAACAGTGGGCACCTTTTTCAGTTTTTCTTTTAAACGCACAACTCAAAGAGTCTCTTGATGGAAACAAAATCAGAATCACAATTTTTTTTCTATTCTGAAATTACAGACACTGTTACTCATAGAGCTGGAAAAGAACAGTGAACTTCACTTGAAGAACAAAAAAGGAAATATTCATTATGTTAATCAATCTGCTTTTGTAGTTTATTAAAATTTAATTTGAGACCAGGCTTTCGATCCAGAGAAGGGGAGAGTGGCTTCCCCAGGTGGAGGAGTTCAAGTATCTCAGGGTCGTGTTCACGAAAGTTTTATGCATGTTTTGTTTGCAACAACTTTTTATGGAGCCTCCACTCATCTCCTGTGCCAGTTTCATTTATGAAAGATCACGTGTGGGGGTGTGTGTGTGGGTGTGTGTGCGTGCGCGTGTGTTTAAAACATCGCAGACAGTTTGTGATTTATGAACAATGCGAGGCAACTCAGAAAGGAGGTCGTCTTTGTCAATTTATGTTAAAACTATCTTGCGAGAAAGGCTATTGTTAGAAGAAAAACGATGATGGTGAAACCATTACTGACTGCATGTTTATGTACACTTCTACAATTAATCATAATTTTTTCTATTTAACCATACTGATCCATTAGACTTATGAAAAATGAATGAAAGCAACAATCCACTGCCTGCAGCTACAGCATTTTTTGAGCATTAGGGAACAAAATACAGTATTATTATTTTTTAATGTTTGTGTAATGACTCTTAGAAAATGCTATAGTATTAAGCTTATAATACTATAATAAACATATAGCAACTTATTCCTGCAGTAGAGGAGAAGAGGCAGACAATGAATCTGATGGACAAGAAAGAGAAAAAAACATTTATTTATTGTTTTTAAGTTTTTACCACAAGACAAACATGTCAGAAACTGTGTAACGAGACTAGGCTGACAAAATAACCTGACAGAGCAACACTGATTTCTGACAAAACAAAACAATTTATAACCCATAGATGTGAACAACACAATAGGCTTCAACATGTCGTCTCATCTGAGCCTGTTAAAAAGAGGACAAAGACATTATTATCTACAATATATGAAAATGGAGAATAAATTATTGCTTTCGACCCAGTGAGACAAATTTCACTGATATATTTTAATTGCATTGATCTTAAGGTCAAAATGACATATTTTAATTCTCAGACTGCTCATAAAACGCAAGCTGCTGTATTTCCCTGAGTGAGTGTAGCTGCTCGTTGTAGACAAAGATGGGCCTCCTGATTATTTATACAGAAATGAATTTTTTTATTTTTTATTTTTTTGCAAATAGACTGAATAACTTACTTAAAGATCAAGCATGTTTTGAGTTTATTCATTAATATTTTCCTGACATCAACGAGGAATCCTCATTCTGTCTGTAATGTTGACTCAGAATTGTGCGTCTCATAGCAAAACGTTCCACAGGGAAGACCTGACCTTGAGACCCAGAGGCCACAACAATGGGATGAGAGTAATAAAGGCTTTAGAGGGCCTGAGACTCAATTTTAGTAGAGCTTCCTGTGTGTCCTATCAATGCTGCATGGAAGGGTTTCAGACAAGCTTGCTGTTGTCTTTGGCAACTCTTTTTGAATGATAGTTTTATCGTAGCATGTGTTGTTGGTGCTTTCAGTCCTTATGGTCATAAACTCAGGGCTGGATGTTATTTGACCAGGGAGGGAAGTGATGGTCCCTTGTGTAGAGGAAAACACATTTACGTCACCCTGGCCTGGCAGATGAGCAAATGGTCGAGTGCATGGTAGACTTTACCAAACAGCATTGTAAAGTGACTACCTGTTAGTGCAGTTGCATTATACATGCTCCTTTGATATTCTTAAAGTAATAAGATTTGGGATTTTCTTTGCCATCAAGTTTAGCGTCTAGCACCAGTCAAGATTAGAGAACAGATTCCCAAAGCTTTAGTTGAAAAAAGAGGATTGATCTGTGAATATTCTGTAATTTCTTTCACGGTATGTGAGGGTACCTATACTTTGAAAACAATTAATTGCAAGACTCACTATTTCCACCATCCCTAAAGTATTCCAGTGGCCATGTTAGTCATGGTATTTTCTTCATTTCTTTGAGATTAAGGAAGTGGCAAAATTGTAAATGTTTTCCAAAAGTGTGCACACCCTGTTAAAATGCTATGTTTTTGTAGTGTTAAGATAAATAACCAAATAATACATTGTACAATCCCAATTCCACTAAAGTTGTGACATGCATAAAGCATAAATAACACCAGAATACAATGACTTGCAAATCCTTCTCAACCTATTTTCAATTGAATGCGCTACAAAGGGAAGAAATTTAATGTTCAAGCAGAAAACGTTATGGTGGTTTCCAAATATTCACTCTTTTGGGAGTTAATGCCCGCAGCACTTTCCAAAAAAGTGGGGACGGAGGCAACAAAAGCCTGGAAAAATTGAGAAATGTTTTAAATATATATATATATGTTTGGAACATTCTACAGGTTGATTGGAAACAGGTGAGTGTCATGATTGGGTATGAATGGAGAAAGGCCTTTTTCTTTTACCGAAAGGCTCAGTCGTTCACTAGACAGAGTCTAGATTCCTACCAAAGAGAATTGAATCAATTCAATGTGGTCAAAACGTTCTTCATCGAAGTTTCAGTTTCAGGGTGTTCACACTTGTACAACTGAGCTATTGCTCATCAATAAGATATTATCTCTTGGTTTGAGTTTCACAGAGTTAATATCACACTAAATGTGAAAATGCTTTGAAGTTATTTATCATGGTCTCATTTTTTGCATCCTATCTGGCATTTTAATAGGAGTGGTTATACTTTTGAGAGCCACTGTACAAATCTGCCAGGTATAATTTTACTCAGGTACCATCTCCTGTCCTGCTGTTATCCTCCTACACCTTCAAGACATCCGAATGCCTGGTTTTTGACTCAGTTCTTTATCCATCTGCATGCTGAAGTATTTCCTGTGCAAGCTGTTGTTATATTCATGACTTCGGAGATGTGATTTAACTGGGTTACTTTGCATAGAAGGCTTGACAGACTGGCCACCCTCGATACGCAGAATATAAAGCAGCAACATCCATGGCTGACACAAGATGTGGCGCAGTCGTCACGGGGTGATGGAGAAGCACATAACGGGGTGCATCTGCTTGAAAGGAAGCTCCCCGTTCTCTCACAATCTGCAATTATAAAGAGCCTTGTGATTAGCTTTGTGATGCAGTTAATTTCAATGACTGCCAGTTGCTGGAAGATTAATGCCCTGTGATTATGCGCTAGCACTGTAGATTCCTTCCTAACGACAGGGGACATTAGGCACTCAGAGCTCATTTAATATGAAAGTGCAGGAAACTACCCGTTTTATCCTTCAGTCACAGCTGTGGACGAGATTAATCATCAGCAGCCGGATTTACTTTAATAGCCAACTTTTACTAAAATTGTCAGTTCCCTGAGGTTGATTGAACAAAACTGGTTTGACTACAAAAAGATAATGCATGGTCTTAATTTGACTTGAACCTTTTGCGTGACACGTCAAAGCAACGTTGTAATCGTGATGCCAACATGTGCAAAAGGACAGTTTGGATGTAATGCTTACAACTCTTATGTTACTCAAGTATCATATATTCTCATTCTGTAAACCATAACTATGTTTGTACTATGATTTAGTGAGTGTGTCGATAAAGCCTCATTCAGTGCTGATGGACATTGTGATGGTGGAAACAAAAGAGAACAATGATAAAGATGTGGGCAAATAGCTGCTGATTGTCATAGCAGTTTTAAAAAAATCATAATTGCGTCATTTGATAATTTTGTCTGCCTTAATATTAGGTTTATTCAATTTCTTGTCATTTATAATCCATTACAGTTCAATTTACCAATTGTTAGAAGAAGTTGCATTGAAGGAAATGACTTAATTTGAAGATTGAATTACTCAAAGTATAGGTCATACCACCAAGCCGCGGCAGCCACTTGGAGCATTTGACTGAATTGTTTGCAGGTTAGTAGATGACCCCAGGGCAGAGACTGACTGTGGAAAGAGCAGTTTTAATAATGAATATCTGAAGAACTTACAAGAGGGATCATATAGAACAGGAAATGGATGGGATGGGAAATGACAAAGGAACTAGATAAGCTAGTCAGCTGAGGTGGAGCAGCTAATGACAGAATGAAAGAGAAACTGAGGGACGGAGACTAGTTACGAGTAAAGGAGCTGAAATAAGACTCAAAAAGAGCTACAAACCAAAAGGGAGGTAATCAATGATACTACTACAAACAAAGGAATTTACTGATGGGGAAAAAATCTAAAGATAAACAACTGATAGTGGCAAGTCCTCTTCTAACAATAATATACTCAGAAGTAATTAGAAAGGAACACAAAACAAAACCAAAACACATCAACATACCTAATTTGATTGAATCTTCATCAGTACAGACAGAACGTCGGCATTACATAGCATGAGATTAAATCATGTTATCACATGATTTTGGTTCATTGACATTATGGTGTCACAGTAGTTTTGTTTTAGCAGCAGCACAGATGTGTGCTGTATAAACTGTGTCTCTAGACTGTTGGGGTCATGCCACATCATATGTTTGCATATCCAAATAATCTGTGGCAGACTGTCCTAGCTAAAGATCCTACTAGGTATGTCACAGGATCACATGAAAATAAAAAGCATGCTGGTACATTCATTGTATCTTTGTACAACATAGGAGTGCATATTTGTGCAATGGGTATATCAATTGCCATTGAGTCATCACTTGTCTGTGTAGTCAAGGCTCATTAAAGCATGACTGGTCAGTAGATTAAATTAATCTCTGAGGATTTTAATATCAACCAGTCTAACCTGTGGAGTTTGTATGCTCATGCTTATAATGCACAGAAAGACAGACATGGTAACTTCTCACATTTTGTTGCTGTAGATTTAGACAGAGTAACTCTTTGCTATGTAGTTTTCCAATTATACTTTGGACTATAATTTAAAAACAAATGGTATCCTGTACCTGTCAATAAATAAAAGTTTAAAGAAATTTGATGCATCTAATCTGGAGAATCCAGAAATCAGTGCTAAAACTTTAGAACAGCCATCAGAGTGAGGCTAATCAACATTAATGTTTGAGGAAGTAAGTGTACAAAAATATCATACACTCCAAGTCAAAACTCATCAGTCAGATTTAAGTTCAATCATCAGAATAAGACAAGTTTATCAATATTTATGCTAGAGGAAGTTGGTGTGCAAAAATATTTAAAACTAAAAGTCAGCTCAGTCACTACATGTAGATTAAAGCTGTTCAACTGAAGCTCTTATTTTCCAAGGTGAACATTTTTTGTTTCATTATGTTGCAGTTTGCATTACAACTACAGCGCATCATGGAAGCCATGTTCCTTAAATATGTCTTTTTTTTTTAGTGTGTCTTTGTGCAAATGTTCAGATTAGTGTCATTAAACCAGTGGTGTTGTTTTTTATTCGTCAGGTTATAAACCTTATCAATTTAACCATGATCAGAATGCCCCAGTAGGAGCACCACATGTGTCTGCACTCCTATGCAAACAGTTTTTACTTGTTATAGTCTTGGCCTCGGATTTGCAAACTAAACAGAAAGCACACAAAAGGAATCATCCAAAAGGGTCATCAGAAGCCAGAGGGCTGGGGTATTTCTGGCTGACCCACATGCTTTACAGAACCAGCTGGACCCAGAGGGAGTGATGCTGACAAACCTGAAATGACACCATGGTTGTCCTTAGGAGGCTATCTGCACTCTTGTCCTTCTCATGGACAAGCAAAAATTCAATTCTGTGATGAAACAGAAACTTTTTGCGTAGTACTTCTCACAAAACACGAAAATTGTAAATAAGTATTATGCATTCTATAATCCATTACACTCAAAATTAAAAGTTTTGCTTATTGTTACTTCAAAATACAGCTCTATAAAAAATTAAGAGCCCACTGCACTGAACCCCATTGAAAATTTTCTGGCTATTTCACCAAATATTGATTTCTGAACTGAGTTAAAACATTAGTATTGTTGTTTCTAAATGAATATTAACTTTACAACTTTGCATTATTTGAGGTTTGAAAGCACTGCATCTTTTTTGTTATTTTTATCATTCCTCGTTTTCTGAAAATAAATGCAAAATTTTTACTTTGAATTTCAGAGACATGCTGTCAGTAGTTCATAGAAAAAAGAACAATGTTTATTTTACTCAAACATTTACCTATAAAGAATAAAATCAGAAAAACTGGTCATTTTAAGTGGTTTCTTAATTTTTTCCTGAGCTGTATAAGCTAAGATCCTAAGAAATTACACATGTATAAGATGCATAAATTATAAATATTTTCCATACAGAAGTTCTTAATAGAAATTTTCAAGATTCCATTCCTCAGTCTTTCAATGAGTGTTTCTGACTTTTATTCCGTCATTAGAATAAAATTAGAAAATTAGTTTCAAATTCAAAATCACCTTCAAAAACAGACTGATAGAAGTTGTGCCAGAGCGGTACAGTCTGCTATGTTGCTGCTACGTTGCTTCTTATCAGTAGTTGCACTGTTGCGTCTCCAATAGTAGGGGAAACATTTTACTACAACATCCTCTGGACTTGTGCAGTCAGAGTTCCCCAGCTAACCTTGAGTTCAGTTTTTATCAGGCCTTCTGAAAGTTTATATGTCATTGAACCAGTGGTACACATAGCACTCTGTCTATTAATAAACATGACTCGAATGCATAAAATGGAGACAAACACAGTGTTATCCACTTCTATTGCTAAAAGTTAGCATTGCAACAATTAGCCAATCCCACTCCAATCACACCTAATTAATATCATTATCATTAGCAATAAGTGAACAACTAAGATTTTTGAATATTTTTAAAGACACTTGCATGGATTCAGAATGTTCTCATCGATAATGTTCAAAAATACTTTATTGATCCAAAAGAGAAATGGTATCTGTGTCTATATCCTAGTTTTTGTTAGAAGTAACATATGTATGAATACTTTCTGACTCCTTTTTATGTCGATGGTTGTTTTTCTGAATGAGCCTCATAAAGGACTGGCAACCTCTCCAGGGTAGACTTCCTGTTGGAGCAGATATAAAAAGAAGTGGGTATGTAGACAGTAGACAGATACACTGATGGGTTAATGAAGCTGGAGGAGTAAAAAGTTCAGCCCAGATAATTAGCAGACAATGAGATGAGCTCTGATAGAACACAGAGAATACAATTCTGGTGACCCAACGTTCCCTCAGGCTGTATTGTAATGTGATCCATGTTGGCAGCGTGGCTATAGGGTTTCCTGAAGACATTTACGAGAATAGAAACTTGTCCCTGCTTTTTATCAATTGGTTACTGTGTCTGACGCTCCAAAGAACCACAAATCTGTCCTGGAAACACTGATTCTGATTTGTGTTGTATTTCTGCTGTGTTTGTTTTTCTGATGATTCAGTGACTCAGGCTCTGTGAAGCTTCCCAGACTCCCTCACTCTCGCCTTTTTGTCTTTTCCTGAATCTTTGCCGACGATACTTTCAGCTATCATTCTCTTTTGTTCCAATCATATTTTTACGATTCACCAATCTCTTATTCAACAGCTGCCACATAAACCTAACAATCTGTAGTCCATCACATATTTTCTGCAGTTTTGGATGTACAAAATGATTGGACATCTGTGCAGGTTTTCTAGCCAACCAACTGAAGTAAACGCAGCCAGTTGCACAGGCCAGTCATGTGACTGCAGTGCTAGTCCAATTGAACCTATGTAAGCTTGCAGTGTTGCATTTGGCTTCCTGCCTGACCGCCTGCAACACTGACACACACAGACACACACACACATCGTAAACTTCATTATATCCCCCTCAGTTCTTCTGCCCCGCCTCTACTGTTATGTTTGACATAGATTGGACTCGGACCCAGCGGAACATATGCTCTGACAATAGGAGATTTGTTTTACCACATTTGCATCATCTGTGCCAGTTAAAACCGTCCAATCGAACCAATGTTTTGGTTCATATGCACAGCACCGGACCACTGGTGTTTCCATGATTTCCTTAGACTTCTTCTCAGTAATGAGACACCAGTTTGTGTTGCACGGGTTATCCTCCGAGCCAGACTCTCAGGCAGGAAATGTAGCGTTGCTGTTTTGCATGACTAAGCACTGACTGATGCAGTTTTTATAATGGACGTTGCTGGAACAACTGACTCGTAGGATTGGCTGAGCAGCTCCAATCAGTAGACGTTTATTAGTGGCCAGTCTGTATAGATTTCTATCAATTTCCGCTTACTGTTAGAAAAATATGTTTTATTCATAGTTTTCCTTTTGTGCAAGTATGCATAGATCCATATTACCATCAATGTTCCCTCTAATTTTTCATGTAGCTGGGCATACACACAGCCTCCCTGAGCACACTGAGGACCACTGTGAGCAACATCAGGTGTGTGCACTCAGGGGCGCAACTACATATTTTTGAGCATGTCATGTCATGTCACCCCCCCACCCCGACATAAACTTGTACAAGTGGCTAAAGAGCCACTTCTGTTAGCCTGTGTCTAGAACTGCCTCTGGGCTGCAGGTCTGAGGCATTTTGTTAGCATGTTTTC
>CAEFZY010041693.1:0-32576 GCA_903066815.1 Brachyrhaphis roseni
TCTTCAGAGGTTTTTGTGTGGTTTCCTTCAGTGGTTGTTGGTGCAGCGCCCCCACAGGCCAGGAGGGGAACAGGTTGGTTTGACTCAGAACCACAGCAGCTGGAGGTGGAGCAGATGGTGAAGTTCTGGTTCCAGTAGAACCGGGTCGACCGGACCATCAGGAGGAAAACAGTCTGAGTCACATGACCTTAACAGCCCCATCAGTGACCCTTCTGCAGAGAAGATAAAACATCTACTGTCTAAAGTTCAGATTTGTGTGGTGGAAGTGAGACGGTTCTCCTTTTCATAGATTCTCCCACCTGAGCTGTGGATCTCTGCAGCTCCTCCAGAGTTTAATGGTCTACTTGCCCAGACTGTCGGTTGGGACAGACTCTGTTTACTGAGTCTGTCCCATAAACTGGCTCTCTGAGGTCAGACAGTAGATTGTAGTAGATACCATCTTTACCCGGAAGTGATTTGGCTGTGGGATTTTTGAAGCATTTACATGTCGACCGGCGCTGGACTGGGTGTGTCAGCAGGTGACACTGTGGACAGGTGTTCAGGTCACCGCAGGGTCAACAGACCCGTTACTCACTCAGCCCTCGGGTTGGTGTGACGTCTCCTCTGTTTTCAGAGCCTTGATCTGTTTGGACTGAGAAAACTGGAGAAGTTCCAGCAGGTGGACTTGACTGGAACCAGTCACTGCTCCTCTGTCCCAACGTCCAACAGGAAGACAAATGTCTTACAAACAGAGGTTCCTGCTACTGAAGGAAGAGATCAGGCTGTGAACTCCTACAGACTGCCCTGATTTTCCATCTCCTCTTTCCTCTGCAGGAAGAAGCCTGCCTATGTGATCATGGTGAACCTCGCCCTGTCTGACGGCAGCTTCTCCCTCACCCTCCCTCTGCGACTGGTGTATTACATGAACAATGGCCACTGGTCCTTTCCTGACTGGGTCTGCAGACTCTGTGTCTACGGCTTCTACGTCAATCTCTACTCCAGGTAGGACAGGAGACGTCCTCATAAGTTTCCCTTTGGTTTGGGGAATATTTCAGTTCCATCTCTGCCTTTCAGCATCTTGCTCCTCACGCTCCTGAGCCTCCTCCGCTGGTTTTCCATTGTCTATCCACTGCTTCATAAGTCCGTGACAAGCTGCAGGTCAACCTTACTGATGTGTCTGGCAATCTGGCTCTTTGTTGCCCTGTCCTCTGTGCCTTTCCTAGGCAGCGGCGTTAATGAAAGGTAAGAGTCAGAGCACCAGTGATACATCTTTGTTTGTTGCTGCCTGGGATCAAGCAGATGATCACAAGATGCTGAAGTTTGTCTTCTGCTTCCTTCCAGAGGTGGAATACCTCGCTGCTTTGAGCCGGCGACTCCAAAGTCTTGGTCCCGCATTCTCAGCCTGAACTACGTGGCGTTGATTTTTGGATTTGTGCTGCCGTTCTTCACCATCATCCTGTGTTGCACCAAGATCATCCACTGTCTGACACACCCACCATGTTTTCAGGACCCGGAAACGCGCAGGAAGTTAAGGAGGAAAAACAAGCGCTCAGTGCACCTGCTCGTCATGGTGGTAGCGACCTTCCTGCTCTGCTTCCTGCCCTACCACGTGATCCGGACCCTGCACCTTCACGCCGTGAACGGCCACTGGAACTGCGGCGTCACCAACCTGCTGCAGAGAGCCGTGGCCATAACGCTGTGCATGGCGGCGTCCAACAGCGTGGTCAACCCACTGCTGTACTACTACTCCACCAAGAACTTCAAGGAAGACGTTGAGCACACGCGGCTACATCTGAGTAAACGGCTGTCTTTAAGAAGTGGCTCTGTAAGATCCACTGGACGGGGCGGGTCGTTGAAAGTTAAAACCCAACAGGGTCTTTCCATGAACGCAGTGGACATGGAGCAGAGTCAGTTAAAAACACAATGTCCTGCTACAGACCAGAATGTCTGTAGCAGGACATTTAGCAGGACATGTAGCAGGACATGCTACAGGCCAGCGGATTCAAATGACTGAGAAACCTTTTGATGCATCCTTTGACTGAAACGTGCTGTTTCCGTCCAAAATTAGAAAACTTTCAGGAGAAACTGCTCCAGACGATGGCCTTTGAGTCACACCACCACAGATTTATCATTTTTCCATTTTCTTTGGTAATGTCCAGTTTGATGAAGGTTAACTTGGTCGTTAGAACTGGTTTGTAATCTTGGGTTTAACTTGAGATCAGATTATATTCCAGAGGAAGTAGGAAAGAGTTCTGTTCTCCTCTGAAGGAGTCACATGTTCAGGTAAAAACATGTTGTTCAGTAACACAGGATCCTCTCCAGTTCTGCAGGACAACAGCGCCCTCTTCAGGCTGCTCCCTGACCGGAAACCCCAGACTGAAAAACCTGTTTACAGGGAGATAATTTAAACATTGTTTGTCGTCCAACCATGAAGCCTTTCAGAGTGAAGCACTGAAACACTTTGGGTTCATGTTCTGCTGATCCTGTTTATTTAACTGTCTTTATTATTTTCCAGTATGTTGGGAAACAGTTCAGTGATGTAAACAGGAAACTTAAAAATGAAGGTCCAGCTGGAAGAGTCGTCTCTTCTGCTCAGTGTTTATTTTTATATAAATCTTTCACTTCTACAAACTGTCTCTGTCTGTTTATATCCTAATGTTAATTTAATCTTTAATGATAATGCGACTCAGAGGATGTTATTGAAAACATCAAGTGAGGAATTTATTTAGATTTTAATGGTTTATATTCAGCTCTCAAATTTAGACCCATTTGTATAAAACTTGGATCAGTTTGGAGTTTATTCAGTCATTCCTCAACACCAGACATTAAATCACTTTTCCTGTTTTATCTCAGTTATTATTATTATATTATTTTTATATACTAAATGTTACATTTTTGAGATTATTTTTTTTTAACTATTCAGTTGAGCTTCACCTACATTATTATTTTTTTATTAAACACTGAACAATTATACAAAATCACGTGGCATGTACATACATGAAGAAATCAAGGCACACATATAATTAAAAGACAATTTAAAAATAAGTAAAATAAATAAATAATATTAATCAGACATCAAACAGAGGGATGAGTTTCACCTGCATTCAGAGTTTCCATTCATTTCCTGGGTATTTGGGTCGGGCTGCCCGTTAAACTGCCTGACTGTAATGGGTTTAGCAGGTTCTGGAGTTCTGGCCCATTCCTCCCAACAGAACCAGTTGAACTGGGTCAGGTTTGTGCACCGCCTCGCTAGACACCATTTTATGGGGAGACATTTTGTAAAGTTACATCTGTGAAAACACTTCGGCTGACATGAGACTGTTTCCTTCAGCTCTAAGGTCTGTCAGCATCTGGTTTGAGATTATCTTTAGTCTCTATATCTTTAGCTTGATTTATGGCTCAGAGGCGCCACCTACTGGTGGCAGAGAGTTAAATCCTGGTGGAGACAGAAGGTTGATGGTGTGAGAGCCGAGAACCAGATGAAGCAGTTTCCTCCTCTGGTGTTTTCTATAGATATATAACAGATAGAAACATCCGATCCAGGAAGCATCACAAACTTAGCCACAGTTTATAAATTTCTTCAAACAAAATGGAAAATAAATCTCTTCATAAAATTCTCCTATAAAGTTTGCCACAGAAATATTAACAGCAACATATTTTCTCTAAAATGTAAAAACATTTAAATTATTTTTGAATGGATAGAATCCAGTTGGACCACAGGTCAAAGGTCAATCGGATGAAAGATCAGTAAAATTCCCGTCACATCAAACATCCAGAGGTTTACAGAAATAAAGTTCAGATTAATGAATGTCAGTGCAGTAATGTGTGTTCATGACCAGCAGGGGGAGCTGCAGCCCGGTGAACTGAGGGAGTTTCCTACTAACCTCATCAGGATCCCAAACCCCGCCCCCAGGAGCTGAGAGGACCAATCAGCACGCAGCCCAGACACAGCTCACATGGAGGTCAAAGGTCAGGCGCAACAGCCTTTAAAATGAACGGGCACAACTGAAATAAGTTTTGTTTTACAGCTGTGTGTGTGTGTGGGGGGGGGGTGTGGGGGGGTGTGTGGGGGGGGGGGGGTGTGGAGGGGGGGGTGTGTGTGTGTTTCCTGACTTCCAGGTGTTTCCTGCCCCTCCCTCCCTTGTTTCCACACAGAAACGTCTCTGTGTCCTGGCAGAAACAAAGAGAGGCAGGTCATGTGACTGATTCTCTGGAGCTTTGATCCGGGTTTAGACCTGGTTCTGTTCATCAGGTTCTGTTCAGCTGGTTCTGTTCAGGTAAACAGAACCAGGTTTACCAGGTTCTTAGAGGAGAGCAGTCTGGAACAGGTTCTGGTCCAGTTTCAGGTCCAGACTCCATCGGTTTTCTCTGTTAGCTCTGCTGTCTATGCAGTAGCGTTTTTGGCCCTCTGGCTCTCTGCCCAGGGCGGCGTTCTACCAGGGGCGTCTCTAATGTTTTAAAACATTAACATGTCAATAAATTCACCTTGTTACACATGTTACAGTATAAAGACTCTAAGAAACCTTTAGGAGGTGGTTTTGGATTTACAGATTCCTTTCTGGCTGTAAATGAAAGTCATATTTGTACGACGGCCGACAGGAGCTAACGGCGGCTAACGGCAGCTAACGGCCAAATACATGAATGATGCAACTCCAAAACACACAAACACACAAAATAAAAGCAGCAGAAAACCAAAACGGGAAAAGCAACAAATAGCAAAAACTAAAGCAAGTTTGAAACTGTAAACTGGCTCCAAATGTTGGACCTCCAGGCCACCAGGGGGAGTCGACTGGCAGCTCATCTGCAGCCAGACTTCAGTGAAGACAGGGTTTGTGTTGTGGAGTTGGCATCATGTTTTCTACATGTTTGTAGTTGTATATTTTACTCTTAAATTAATCTGAAAACATTTTGGTCTTTTCAGGTTCAGGCTGCTGTTTTAAATCTGTAACTGACAGATTTTATAAAACAGCTAGAGATTAAAAAATGTTTATTTTTTGAGTTAAAACAAAAAGAGCAGATCCATTCAGAAAGTTACATTACAAATTATGTTAAAGTAGATTTATTCTTATGCCCTTGATTTTAGTAGCTTATTTAATGAGTTAAATGTTTTAATCAGCTGTTGCTGTGTTTGTAATTTTCTGTTAGTTTTTGGTTCATCAAAGCAGATAATTCCTGTAAATATGGAACAACCTGAATAAATGTAAGTTAAATGTAAAATATTTACAGTTCGCATCTGGATGTCATATCAGTGGAAACAGGAGCAGCGGATCTCCAACCTGAAGACACATTTAGATCCTCATAACTTTGGCTGGAATGAATGAATGAATGAATGAATGAATGAATGAATGAATGAATGAATGAATGAATGAATGAATGAATGAATGAATGACCTCAGCAAAGGAGAGCAGATAGATTAGGCAGCAGGAGATGAAAAAAAACATTAGCTAAATAATCGAATCTGTTCATATAAAGGTAGTTTAAAAATGCTTCAGCAGTTCTTCCAAGATGTTTTCTTGGAAGAAAACAAAAATGTAAAATATTGAGATTAATAGTGTCAAAAACGTTCTAGGTGCTTTTTTCATGCCTAATAACAAAATCCTTATGTTTCTGTAGAGCTCTACAGGTTTATCCCGTCACCTGGTGGTGTGGGTCTGATGGGGAGGAATCTTCATCAGAGTGAGACCTCTGTCCGTGCAGCAGCTCTGAGGAGGAGCGGTTCTGACGCGGGGCGGAGCGGTTCGGCTCTCCGCTCCACGGGGACGCGCCCGCTCTCTCCTCACGCACTCAGCGCCGCGCGGCCAGGCCAGCGGCCAGCCTCTCCTCTCCTCTCTCCGCTTCTCCTTCTCCTCAGTTCGGGCCCGGTTCTCCTTGACTCGTCCCCCTCCCGGTCGGACCGGACCGGACCGGACCCGCGGACCTCGGCCGGACCCGCTGACGGATCACCGACCTCCAGCCGCTCCTGTCCCGGGACCCGGCCCGCCTGGCTCCAGGTCCGGGCCTACCGACCCTCAGCCCGGCCCTCCGGCTTCCGGTTCTCCTGACGCTCCAGAACCGGGCAGTGACGTCACCCGGGAAAAGTCGGCCCGGACCCTCCGTTAGATCCGGTCGGAGTGAGAATAAAGTTTTATTCTGAGCCGAACCCCGCTGCACCGCCTGGCTGTCCCGGTACCGACAGGCCCGAACCCAACCGGAACCAGAACCAGGATTGTTTGTTTACTTGTTTTGCTGCTGGATGACGTCATGTGGACCGACTGAACCGAACCACGACACCGCGCGTTTCCTCCGATACAGGTGAGACATCCTCCGGTCCGGGTCCAATCGAACCGGATCAAGATCAGAATAGTAATAATAATTATACATTTTCATTAATTTAATATAAATAAAAGTTTGATGTCAGGAAGACAGAGGGGGGGAGATGAACCGGTTCTGATCCGATGTGTTTGGTCCAGTCAGTCTGAAGGTTCTGTTCCGGTTCTGTCCCGGTTCTCTGGGTTCTGATTATTTCTCCATCATGATGAACATTTTATATTTTCTTGTATGAAAAACAAACAGATTCTGTACAAAAGTTTGTTTTTTAGATTTTTTACCTTTTTATTAATTAAAAGACCTAAAAATCCTAATAATGTAAATAATGTCATTAATTCTATGATTGTGTTAAGATGATATTTTATTTTCAGCAGATCTCCTGATTTAATGTTTGTTTCTTTAATTTTGTTAAATATATATTTTTTAATGGAAACATTTTTCTCCAGATTTCAGATTCTAAACTTTCTGAACTTTATTAACATTTTAAATCAAATTTCTTGGGATTTTTGGAAAAGGAAAATAAAACAGCAGATTATATTGATGTGATGTTTTCATCGCCATGACGACATCAATCACTGTTATCAGAATATTTACATATTTGTGATGTGATCAAATAACCAGATTCACTTTTTAAATAAAGAAAAACAAGTTAAATAAAATATTCAATATTTCAGAATCCTGAATGAATATTGATCAACTTTATATCAGTTCAGTGATGAAAAACTTTGGTTTTACTTCCTGTCAGACGGCAGGAAGTTTAAAAACAGGATGAGGACTGCTGGTCAGCTGGCTGAAACCAGGCTGACACAGTTAGGAAATGTTTCCACTTCAGTTGTTATTTTTCTTTAGAACCATGTTAAAATCACAATAATCAATCAGATCCAATGGTCATGTATTGATATCTAATCATTAATATTTTCTCTGCTGCAGCAGGAAAATTAATATTTTTCTGTTTTTAGTCATTTGATCATTTTAGACGTTTTAGTTTAAAACTTTAGTGTAAATAATGTGAGAAAGTAAAACTTTTGTATTTAATCCAGTTTATCCAGCGATCAGAATCTGATCAGAACCTGATCAGAACCCAGAGCGCCGACCCGGTTCCTGTTCTGAATGATCTGTGATAAACTTGGAATGTTAATAAAATCACATCCAGCCTGATTTTAAGAACAGCTTGTTTCTCTACGCTGTGATGTCATCAGTGATGTCATCTTCCTGCAGATTAATTCACTTCACATCCAGATTTCTCTTCAGATGCAGTTTTTCAGTGTGAACTCTGCAGTCGGCTGTTTCCACTTAACAATAATGAGCTTCCTGATCCATCTGCTGCTTCCCGCCTCATTCCTGAGGTTTACTGATGTTCACTGAGGTTCTCTGATGTTCTCTGATGTTCACTGAGGTTCTCTGAGGTTCTCTGATGTTCACTGAGGTTCTCTGATGTTCTCTGAGGTTCACTGATGTTCACTGAGGTTCTCTGAGGTTCTCTGATGTTCACTGAGGTTCTCTGAGGTTCTCTGATGTTTACTGAGGTTCTCTGATGTTTACTGAGGTTCTCTGAGGTTCTCTGATGTTTACCGATGTTCACTGATGTTCTCTGATGTTCACTGAGGTTCTCTGAGGTTCTCTGAGGTTTACTGAGGTTCTCTGAGGTTCACTGAGGTTCACTGATGTTCTCTGATGTTCACTGAGGTTCACTGATGTTCTCTGATGTTCTCTGAGGTTCTCTGATGTTCTCTGATGTTCTCTGATGTTCTCTGAGGTTTACTGAGGTTCTCTGTGTTCCTCCACCTCCGGCTGCAGAGAAGCAGGTGAATCTGGAAACCCTCAGCCAACCTCTTTCTCTGTTCCATCATCATGAGAAAGAAACTCAGAATGTGAGAATTGCCCCACTCTGGTTTCTGCCCCACTCTGGTTTCTACCCCGCCCTGCTTTAGCCCCACTCTCCTGTCCCACTGGGAAGTTTCCACTCAGGTTTCCACACCTGCAGGATCAGGTGGACTCACTGTGGCTCCAGCTGCACCCGGATTACTCCGGATCAGAGCAGAAACAACAGGTTTAATCCTGATTCCTGATCCGGTTCTGGTTCTGGTTGCTGGTCCGATCACAGCCGGTACCGTCTGCTGTTCACCTGGGCAGCTGGTGACGCTCCGAGTCCCTCCAGGTCCGGACCGGGACTCTGAGACTCGGAGCGTCTCTAAAGTTAGCCGGCAGTTCTCAGCTGGCGTCTCAGCTGTCCGTGTGTGTGTGTGTGTGTGTGTGTGTGTATTTATAGCTGCATGTTGTTTGGATTCTGCTCCAGTGTTATCAGGCAACAGCTCAACACCTCTGACCAGACCTGACTGAGAGGGAGGACCAGTAGGAACTGGGAACCAGTCGGAGCTGGGGGACCAGTATGGTGAAATGGGGACCAATAATGTGAACTGGGAACCAGTAGGATGAACTGGTCTCATCTTGCTGCTTCCAGAGCACAGCAGGCCTCTGTGGTTATTTTCTGATGTTTATTAGTAAAAGTTTCACGTTTTCACCTGGAATCTGCTGCAGTTTCTATGCCAGGCCGCCAGATGGCGCTGTTATTGTAGCATGATGTGGAAACATGCATGTAGTTTTGACCCTTAGCTTCCAGCTCATTTATAAGTCAGTAACTGGTTAACAAAATGCTCCTGTAGCAGATGGATATTCCACATCAGACGTGTTAAACCGAACAGGCTAACATGTCCGCCATATTTTTATGTTTGTCTGCCAAGTGAAGAATAAATCCTGGAGCGTTCTGCACATGTCCAGGAAGTGCTTCACACTCTGAGGGGGGATGTTCCCACAACGGTTCCCTGACCTGGTTTTAAAACGGCCCACTGGAGGCGTGTAGCGTCTGGATCGCTACAGGTTAGCATTCGGGTCTCCATTAGCAGGAAAAGGCTCGCTGTGTCAGGGAACGACAGGGATCATCAGGGATCATCAGGGAACGACAGGGATCATCAGGGAACGACAGGGATCATCAGGGAACGACAGGGATCATCAGGGAACGACAGGGATTATCAGGGAACGACAGGGATTATCAGGGAACGACAGCTTATTTCAGACCTGCTGACGTTCCTGCAGCCAGAGATTCACCAGACAGATTTAACCCCAGACAGAGTTCACGCCTTAAACCGACTTTAGCGTCTGATTCTAGACAAATCAAACTCACTGAAACGTTTATTATAATTTACTGAATATGACTGTAAACACAAAACATAAATACTTTTATTTTTATTACTTTTTGGGTTTGTTGTTTTCTTATTTGTGCTGTCAGATTTGCTTTTGAGTAAAAGTCTGTAGATTTTGTGCTTGTAGACAAATGGAGAAATAATACATTTTTTTGTTCCACAAAATCCTTCAGAGGGCCACAAATGGGCCCCGAGCCGCACTTTGGACACCGCTGACCTGGAGCTTTAGCTTAGCACTGACCTTCCAGCCGCCGTCATTAGAACATCAAGCAAAGGCTTGTCTAGCCTTCCTGTTCTCTGCTGGAACGTCCTGCTCTCTCTCACTCTCCTGCAGCCTCAGTGAACAGGTGCTGGTTGAAACCAGTTTGTTGAAACCAGTTTCAGTTTTATTGCCTTCGCTGCTAAACGTCCAGACGTTCTCTGGGATCGTCAATAAATTAGCTGAGCATCCAGCCTTCAGCTGAACTAAACGCTGCCGTTTCCTACTGCACACGAAGGCAACATGGTGTCCTGTAAGCAGAGACATGGAGCTGGGACTGGGACCAGCGGACTGGGACCAGCGGACTGGGACCAGCGGACTGGGACCAGCGGACTGGGACCAGTGGACTGGGACTGGGACTGGGTAGCGACATGCAGCAGCAGTCTGGGCGTTGCAGCGCGGCGTCTATCTTTAGCAGAGTGTGTGTGTGTGTGTGTGTGAGCCATGAAGACCGTTCATTATCACATTCCTGTAGAAGCCTGAGCATGAGAACCGGCCGGTTCTGTTAGAACAAGAACCGAGCCAAGATCAGAACCAGTACTGGTTCATATCTGAATCTGCTGTCAGATTAATGACCATAAATCTGATCAGATTATAATTTAATCCAGCTGTTCATCATCACTTCAAAACCTTGTTTTGGTTCTGATCCAGTTTGGACCAGCTGCCAGAACAGAATGTTTCTAATATCTCCTGCTGGATTATATCTGTTAGGAAACATCTGAACCCTGAGAAGCTGCTGGTTCTTCACCTGGATCCGCTCAGACTGTGGGATGAGTTCATGTTCACATCTAATCAGCTCATCATAGAGCCATAAACCTTCATATCAGCTGCAGATCAGCTGGTGGCAGCAGAAAGCTGAGCGCCGGCGAATCAAAGCAGCTCTGATGTCTCTGATCTGCTGCTCAGGTGGATTCAGACGAGATAAACAACTTTATAGAGGAGAAAACAGATTTCCCTCAGGGAAACGGGACGTCTCAACGGTTTCTTCTGCTGGCCAGAGGAAACCTGCAGCTCCTTTAGTTCCAGTAAAAACTGCTGAGAGGGCAGAAAAAAGCAGCAGATAAATCAGATCATTTAGCTCAGACACTGAGGAAAGAAACAACAGATCAGCTGATGGGTTCAGGTTGGAGAAACTGCCTGGTAATTCCAGCTGTGTTTGAGTCTGGTGTAATTCCTGGTGTGTTTGAATCTGGTGTAATTCCTGGTGTGGTTTGGTCTGGTGTAATTCCTGGTGTTTGGTCTGGTGTAATTCCTGGTGTATTTGAATCTGGTGTAATTCCTGGTGTGTTTGAATCTGGTGTAATTCCTGGTGTGGTTTGGTCTGGTGTAATTCCTGGTGTTTGGTCTGGTGTAATTCCTGGCAGCATGCAGGAATGTGATTGGCCGTCTTTGCGTCCGTCTTAAATGTCTGAGCCGCCACAACAACGAGGAGAACGACTGGAACGTTTCCCTAGAAGCTGTTGTCTCCAGTCTGAACAGCTGATGATTGCAGTGGTTGAACTGGGCCGACCAGTTCAGCTGCTGGGAGCTGCAGCGGTGTGTGTGTGTGTGTTGGGATGCCTGGGGGATGAAGTCAGCACTGGGTCTGCTCGCTCACCTAAACACACTCACAAAGAGGCCGGTATCTGTGTCCACCATCTTGTCTGTGTTCCTGCTGTTGCCGTGTTGATAGAACAACCTCGCTCTGTGGACGAAGTTAGAGCTGCTAACGGTTTCAGAGTTAGAGCTGCTAATGGTTTAGCAGCTCAGAGTTAGAGCTGCTAACGGTTTCAGAGTTAGAGCTGCTAACGGTTTCAGCGTTAGAGCTGCTAACGGCTTCAGAGTTAGAGCTGCTAACGGTTTCAGCGTTAGAGCTGCTAACGGCTTCAGAGTTAGAGCTGCTAACGGTTTCAGCGTTAGAGCTGCTAACGGCGTCACAGTTAGCGCTGCTAACGGCGTCAGAGTTAGCGCTGCTAACGGCGTCACAGTTAGCGCTGCTAATGGCGTCACAGTTAGCGCTGCTAACGGTGTCAGAGTTAGAGCTGCTAACGGTGTCAGCAGAAACATCTCCAGGAGGGAATTTTGCTCTGGGAATCTGATCCCAGATCTGCTCTTTGCTCCGGTTTCCGAAGCGCAGCGCCAACATCGGTGCAACAGAGATAAATGTCCTGGTGAAACATTCACTCCAGACTTCGGTTGCTTCAGATCAAACTGATTTCAACTCAAAGTGAAGATAAAATCAGACAGCAGATATTTCAGCCATTAATTAACCAACCTGAAGCTGTGTGTTTGTGATTATTGATAATGAATCTTTACTCTGGAGGATTATTGATCTGGCAGTTTATCTGATTTAATCATTGTTCAGAGGATTATCTGACTGGACCCAAAGTAAAGCTTCTTCTGCTCCCAATGCAACATATTAATCTGTAGTAATAAAATATATACAACAAACAGCAATAGTTTCTTTTATTTAGGTATTTATTCTATATGAAGCCCAGTTCATATAGAATAAATATGAAGTAAAGCAAAGTGTTTTAATCACTTTTCTGATTACAAATGACAGTTTTATACGCTGTAATAACACAAACTCTCAAACTCCACTGGCTGATCTCTGTTCTCCATGTTGGATCTCATGTTTGGATCCAAACATTTTCTGACGGATCAAACTTCCTGCTGCTATCAGGTCATGATAATAAATGTTACTGGACGATAAATTGGCCCAGAAGTTATTATGATAAACAATAATATTGCTGTTTTGAAACCATTATGTAAAATAATAATAATGTCATAAATAATACAATAACACATTGTTATTCATTGTTCTTTAAACTCTAAAGAACAATTAACACTGGAAATGGAAGACATTTTAAATATATAAAATTAAAAAAAAGAAACATAAAATGAATCATAAAGTCTCTGTAAATAAAATTATCCTTCAGAAAAAAATGTCTGGTTGAGACCAAAACACCAAACTGAAAACGTTTTTGGTGGAAAAAGAAAATGATCATGCAAATGGGAATTATTGGGTTTGTTTTAGTTTATTGTGCAATTTATTATTTATTGTGACAGGCCTGGTGAGAGGGTTAGGGTGAAACACCCGAGTGTGTGTGTGTGTGTGTGTTTGCTCAGGTCTCTTCCAGAGAAACCCGCTCCCTTTGCAGACTGACTGTAACCATAGCAACACGTCTGTTTTCCGTGGAAATGAAATCAAAAGCAGAAGACATTAAATTTTCCCCAAGAATGTAGATCTTCCAGATTAGAGAGATCTGACTGCAGCAACCAGCAACTATCAGCAACCAGGAGCAGCAACCAGCAACTATCAGCAACCAGCAACAACCAGCAACCAGCAGCAGCAGCTCTGCTTCTGCTCAACATCAGACGACTGAAGTGTTGGTCAGAGAAACTGATGATTAGAGACGACCGACCTCCTGCTGCTGGTTGCTGGTTGCTGCTGCTGGTTGCTGGTTGCTGGTTGCTGGTTGCTCCATCTGTGCCGCCCAGCTGCTTCATTTGGATGCGTTTGCATGCTGGGTGTGTTTCTCTCCTCTCACTGCAGCTGTAATCAGAGACAATCACTTTATATGGACCCTTTGTTACCATGGTGATGAACTCAGACACACTGGCTGCTCCGCTCCGTGTTTTTTGATCCGCTCCTTGTTTTCTGCTCTGCTCCGTGTTTTCTGATCCGCTCTGTGTTTTCTGATCCGCTCCTTGTTTTCTGGTACGAGTCATTTCTGCTGAATAAGCAAAATTTTGTTTGATTAATGAATAATTATTAGTAATTATCAATATTTACTTGTTTTTAACATTTTCTGTTCGGCAGTACTGAAGCATTACAGCTTCACCATGAGGCTCCTCTTGATCAATATAGGAAACTTTATTAGAAAAGCTTTCAGATGTAATGGAGACGGATATAAAGAGAGAAAAGTGAAAAGGTTTAAAGGGAACAGAAGCTAACACCTTTAACCTGCTGCTACTGGAAGAGAAAAAATTAAACTGATTATTCATGCAGCAGCAGAGCTGAAGTCTCATTAACTGTATTTCCATCATTTTTTATGCTCATTTTGAAGTAATGAATTAGAAATGGTTGATGGAAAAATTTGAAAACATGTATTGTTTACTCTGGATCGAGGTGAATTTAGAGTAAAAGCGCTGAAGACGGGAAACGTTTGGTGAATAAATTACCACGTAGCGAAAGTTCCCATCCACTGCTGGGTCTGTGCCTTACCAGAGGAACCAAACTGAAAGTCCAAATCTGCAGCCTGGAGGGGAGGTTGCTCTGCTCCATGTCAGTTTACAACCTTTACTTCCTGTTTGTTCCAGCTTTGGGTGATGACAACATCTGACAAAATCACACTGATCCACATTGTAAAAGTTTGCAACATTATCCCGACATCTGGATGGAATCATAGCTTATTTATTTCCTGTAAAACAGTTTTACAAAAACTTTCCAACATTTCCCAACTTAAGCAGTTTTTAGCATGCTATGTTAGCGATTAGCATGACTAGCTTTAATAAAGCAACAGTCCATGAATCAGATTTCCTAAAAGGTGGAAACATTTCTAAATCCTGAGTTTTCCATGACTGACAGGCTGAACGCTCAGAGAGAGTGACTTCCTGTTATCAGCTCAAACGTTCGCTCTCTCTCACAGCCTGAATGAACAGCAACAAACTCCAGTTTGAAAACTATCAGGGAGAGTTTCCAGGTCAGAGGTCATCAGGCTGGTCAGACTGGTCAGACTGGGAACCAGCTGATCCCACCAGTGAATACTGGTGCTTCTCTAACAGAAACACAGAACTGATTGAAAACAGGAGATATTTAATAACAAACATCAAACTAAAATCAAAAAGCTATAAAAAAAAAATCCAAGTTCACCTTCTGAAAACAGAAACATCCAACAAAAGCAGCAATTTAAAGGGACAGGACTCCATTTTTTACAGCAGTAATCTAGTTTTATTTTCTTTAACATGTTCAAACTATTACAAACACAAAAAACAACAAAAAGAGTGAGACATCTTCTGTTTAGAGGATCTCAGCACAGGCCAACGTAACACTCAGATTTATTCACATCAGATCAATCGAGGGCAGTTTAAAGGTGAAGAGGTCAGATGTTCCCCCAGAGCCGATCAATAATCAATATTGAGGCGATCAATATCATCAGCTGAGTATAAACATCCCGATATGGACGGAGACAAAGACAGAAAACCGAGGTGAAAGGACGTCAGGCGGTTTCCATGGCGACGTAACAGAGAGCAGGAATGTAAAGAAAGAACAAATGGAAACATGGAGGAGTTCAGGAAGAAAAACTGCACAGAGGAAAAGGAGAGAAAAACTGAGTAAAAAGATGAACCAGGATGAAAGAATCAAAGTCTGAACAGAAAAGAGAGACATGGAAATATAACAGCTTAGTTTAGAAAGAAGGAAAACGAGACGAGGGAGGAGAAAAGGAATGAAAGAGGTAAAGAAAGGAGAAAATGGGAAGGAAAGAATGTGGGAGGAGGAAAAGTTCAGCCTGGAAAAATAGGAGGAGAGAAGAAGGAAAGACGGAGGGCTGGAAACAGCCAGAGGAGAGAAGAAGAAAGCAGGTCAAAGGTCAGAACAAGCTGCTGACTCTCTGATTGGCTGTCTGCAGGAGGAGTGGGCGGAGCTAAACCATGGCGGGCGCTTCGGTGAAGGTGGCGGTGCGAGTCCGACCGTTCAACTCCAGAGAGCTGGGACGCAACGCCAAGAGTGTGATCCAGATGCAGGGGAACAGCACCTGTAAGACACACACACAGTAACAAACACACCCACACACACACACCCCTACACACACCCTGTAAGACACACACACACACGCCAACACACACACACCGTAACACACACCCTGTAAGACACACACAAACACACTGTAACACACACACACTGTAACACACACCCTGTAAGACACACACACACCAACACACACACACCCCAACACACACGCACACACCAACACACACACAAACCCCAACACACACAGTAACACACACCCTGTAAGACACACACACACACTGTAACATACACACTGTAACACACACACACCGTAACACACAAACACACACAGTAACAAACACACACTGTAACACACACACACACACCCCAACACACACAGTAACAAACACACACAGTAACACACACCCTGTTGGAAAATCTGTGAATTTTAGTCCCACAAATACGACCAGGATACCTGACATCACCTGTACTGATCCCTCACTGCCAATGAAGAAACATTTGTTTTCTATTGCTGATGCTAAACTTTCTGCCCGTCTGTTAGTCCACAATGTGCATTAGCATGTAGCTACTAATGCAGCATGTTTGTGAGTCTGGTAGCCGTGTTATGACGTAGAATGGGCATCAGCCAATGAAACGCGGCCATGTGGGCGGAGCCTGTTAAGGTCCATCTGAGCCTCCAGTCTGAAACCTTAAAACACAACATTAATAATTAATGTAATTATTAACCAGTAGAGACTCTTAATTAAAGTTTGGTACTTTTTACATCGTTGTTTATAACTTTCTGTAAGTATTTCTTTATACTCTTTAAATATTTCTTCATATTTCTAGTTTGAAGCTGTTGGTTTGAGGCAGAAGAAAATAAAACATGAAATATTACTAATAGAAATCTGAAAAGTGTGGTGTAAACTACATGAATCATGCCTCATTACTATTCATACAGATTATATTCAGCTTCTGTGTTTTATGTTGTTTTAAAAAGTGATAAACTATATTCTAATAAAGCCTCAGCTATGAACAAATTATTCTGTATAAAATGCAAACATTTATCATAATGAACAGATTTTTACTCTGAAAAAATATTTTTTATGTTTCATTAAATTCATTTGTTACATCGTGTTCATGTTAATCTATATTTAAAGACAACACTTTGAATTGTAAAGAAATACTAATACAACAATTATATTTAATCTGAAATCTCACAAACTCCTCTGCTGAACCTCATGACCCCTGACAGGATTTAATAAACCTGTTGCATCTAATAAAGCTAAAAACTATTGATTATTAGCTTATTTTACCTCAATCATGATGAAGACTGGAGACCGCCTCAGTTAGCTACATGCTAACATTTCCCATTGATTCCAATGAGGAATGCTAGCAGGTTAAAACAGACCTTAGCAGACTCAGGTCGTCATGTGACCTCCTGACCTGCTGCTGCTAATAAACTGACGCTCTGACAGGATATTAATAGACGACGCTGCAGCGGGTTGTATTTAGCTCCCAACACACACACACACACACACACACACACCCACACACACACAGAGAGCTGCTCATCTGTTCTGGGAATGCTGGACTGGTCACTGCGCGCTCCACCTGCAGGTCAGCAGCTGTAGGGTGTGACGCTCTGGCTAACCCTGGATAGCTCTAGCAAACCCTGGCTAGCTCTAGCTAACCCTGGCTAGCTCTAGCTAACCCTGGATAGCTCTAGCATAACCCTAGCTAACCCTGGATAACCCTAGCTAACCCTGGATAACTCTAGCTAACCCTGGATAACCCTGGCTAGCTCTAGCTAACCCTGGATAACTCTAGCTAACCCTGGATAGCTCTAGCTAACCCTGGATAACCCTAGCTAACCCTGGCTAGCTCTGACTGTGTGTCAGACCAGACGGATGTCCTCATCCTGAAACACCAGGACAGTTTCTGACCCCTGTCTTCATGTATTTTCTTCTTTCAGGCATCTCTAACCCCAAACAGTCCAAAGATGGAGCCAAGACCTTCACATTCGACTATTCCTACTGGTCTCACACCACGGTAACAGTACACACACACACACCCCACACACACACACACTGAGCCCTGGCGGCGCAGCAGCAACAGCAGGTTGTGTTTGTGTTCCTGCAGCCTGAAGATGAGAACTTTGCGTCTCAGAAGCAGGTTTACAAAGACATCGGGGAGGAGATGCTGCTGCACGCCTTCGAAGGTGAGAGCCTCTGATGCCAGCTGATGGTCCTCCGGCGGGTTCTGTGGGGTCGGTTCTGTCAGGTTGGGTCGAGCGGTTCTGATCCGGTCTGGTTGGTGTCTTCCAGGATACAATGTGTGCATATTTGCTTACGGTCAGACCGGAGCAGGAAAAAGCTACACCATGATGGGGAGACAGGAGCCGGGGCAGGAAGGGATCATCCCCCAGGTTGGTGTCGTCTTCATGTGTCCTAGAACCCGGGTCCACTCTGTCTGAGCCCGAATGTGTCTCTGCCCCCAGCTGTGTGAGGACCTGTTCCAGCGGACGGGTCAGAACATGGACCCAGACCTGACCTACTCAGCGGAGGTAAACGCCGTCCCGCCTCCTTCCCTCTCACCCTGAACGGACTCTGACTGGTCCCACGCCTCGCTCCGCCTGCAGGTGTCCTACATGGAGATCTACTGTGAGCGGGTCCGGGATCTGCTCAACCCGACGTCACAGGGATCCCTTCGAGTCCGGGAGCATCCCATCCTGGGCCCGTACGTGGAGGACCTGTCCAAACTGGCCGTGACCGGATTCACCGACATCCGGGAGCTGATGGACGAAGGCAACAAAGCCCGGTCAGTCTGAGCCGGACCGTCTGCAGTCCAGGACCTTCTGGACCCGGCTGGAACAGGGCTGGAGTTCAGTCGGACCGCGTCCGGCTCTGGGACGTCCAACAGGACGATAGAAAACCAAATTAAAACCACTGGGAGCTAGCTGAAGCTTTAGCTGCCCTGAACGTAGACATTAGCTATGCTAATGCTCTGCTACACCAACATGCTATTAGCAAAGGCTAAAATGCTAAAACAACATGCTATTTAGCAGAAGCTAGTTCTAAAGCAACCTGGCATTTAATGAACGCTAATGCTAATACAATCTGGACTTTGACTGGACCATTGATGTCCTCGTCTGTAGAGCAGAAGGACAGAATCGATGTTTGGATCAGAGCCGCTGTGAAGTGTTTGTGCTGCTGTGCATTCTGGGTATTTTTATAATTATCCTGCTATGACCTTTGACCTGCTAACTAAAACCTGTAGAGTCTAAAACCAGAGTCTGTTTGGTTTCTCTGAGCTTCAGGCTCTGATCTGGGATGTGGTCTACTGGGAACACTGGGAACACTGGGAACACTGGGAACACTGGTCACCAGCTGGGATCTTTTCTACTGAATTTATCCTTTAAATATTAAAATAGTTCCTCCATGACTGTCCAGAGCTTGAAATGCAGAGACAGAAATCAGCAGATGGTGATTTTCCCTCGCTGATCGGCTCTGAAACCGCCTGATTGATTATTAGTGATGTATTGATTACTGATCGCAGGACGGTTGCTGCCACCAACATGAACGAGACGTCGTCCAGGTCGCACGCCGTCTTCACCATCGTCTTCACCCAGAGGCGCAGAGACCAGATGACCAGCCTGGACACCGAGAAGGTCGGTCTGTTCAGTCCGGTCCAGTTCGGTCCGGTCCGCTCGGTCTTGTCCGGTCCGGTTCGGTCCGGTCACTCGATCGGCCACACGCTCCGTTTCACCGCCTTCTGTCTCTGCAGGTCAGTAAGATCAGCCTGGTGGACCTGGCTGGCAGCGAGCGCGCAGACTCCTCGGGGGCAAAGGGCACCCGGCTGAAGGTCAGAGGTCACACAGGGGCCACAGCTGGTCTGTTTTTATCCCAGTTCGCTCATGTTTGCTGTGGTTTTCACACAGGAAGGAGCAAACATCAACAAGTCTCTGACCACGTTGGGAAAAGTGATCTCAGCTCTGGCAGAAATGGTGATTTAATTTAATAAAACATTTAAAATAAATCAGTTTAATGTTTTAATCCTGACAGCTTCCTGTTTGTCTGCAGCAAAGCAACAAGAAGAGGAAAAGTGACTTTATCCCCTACAGAGACTCTGTTCTCACCTGGCTGCTGAAGGAGAATCTGGGTGAGGGTCAAAGGTCATCATGGATAACATCAGAAACACTGACGGGCATTCAGACGGTTTAATGAACAGAATCACATCATCAGCATGTCCTGTTTATTAATCCTGTTCATATTCATGAAGCTAATAAATAACTAATAATTTATTAACATCAGTAAACTGGAGGCTTTTACTGTGAAACAGCTTTTTGCTTCCCTCCAGAGTCCGGTCCAGTCGATCCGGTCCAGTCGATCCGGTCGGTGTGACGGTTTTATGATTTATTAAAGTTTCTCTGTTTCTCAGGAGGAAACTCCCGGACGGCCATGATCGCTGCTTTAAGTCCTGCTGACATCAACTATGAGGAAACGCTGAGCACCCTGAGGTCAGAACCCGCTCAGATTGACCCGGTCCGGTCCGGTCCGTCCCGCTCAGACCGGTCCGTGTGCTTCCAGGTACGCCGACCGGGCCAAGCAGATCCGCTGCAACGCCATCATCAACGAGGATCCAAACGCCAAGCTGATCCGGGAGCTGAAGTCCGAAGTGGACCGGCTGAGGAACCTGCTGTTCTCCCAGGGCCTGCAGGAGCTGCTGCAGAACACCGGTACCGGACCGGACCGGACCCGACAGGACCCAACCGGACTGGACTGGACTGGACTGGACCTGACAGGACCGGACCCAACTGGACTGGACCTGACCCGACCGGACTGGAACTGAGTGGGTGGGAGGAAGCTGGTTTCTATGGTAACAGCGTTGCTCAGACAGGAAGTGACCCGGTTTGTCCCCAAGCTGCTGGTTGGTCTCATGTTTTCATCAGTTTCTCTAGAAACCAGTTCATGGTTTGATCTGGTAATTTAATGACCAGAGCTGATCATCTACAGTATCAATAACAAATCAATCAATCAATCAATCAATCGGTTTCAGACTCTCCCTTTCAGTCCAGGTCAGTCAGTAACGTCTGGATCTGGATTGATGGAATATTCTAGATGTTGTGCAGCTGATTGTGTTTGTAAGTGAGAGCAGCAGTTATTTTCAGACAGCAGCTGTGTGTGTGTGTGTGTGTGTGTGGGAGGGGATGTGTGTGTGTGTGTGTGTGTGCATGTTGTTAGCTAACATTCCCGCCTGCTAGCGGTGAAACCTGACCCCTGTTCTCTCCTACAGTCAACAACAACATCAGCCTGGCGAGGGCAGCAGGTGCGGCCGCCGCCCCCCCGCCGCTGACCCCGACAGCCAATGGGATCGCAGCTGCAGCAGACTCCGCCCCCGCAGGTCCCTCCCCTCACCGCTTCATTTTTCTGCTAAAGCTTGTAGGAAGTTTCTGAATTAATCTTGAGTTCATGTTGGATCCAGATTTTCCTTCTGCTGAAGCTGAAGCTCCACCTGCAGGAGACACACCTGCTGACTCCGCCCACCCCACCCAGAACGGCCAGGACGCAGAGGAGGCGGTCGCTACGGAAACCATCAGCAAGGAGGAAGCGGCCGAGAGGCTGATGGTGGGACGTAACCAGATTACTTAATCTGGAGCCGAGGGATTAACGGATCGCTGACGGATTCTGGTTTCTGTTCAGGAAACGGAGAAAATCATCGCAGAGCTGAACGAGACGTGGGAGGAGAAGCTGAGGAAGACGGAGTCCATCCGCCTGGAGAGGTACCCAGGGTTCACCCTGTCACGGTTCACCCTGTCATCACGGTTCATCCTGTCGTCACAGTTCACCCTGTCACCACGGTTCATCCTCTCACAGTTCACCCTGTCATCACGGTTCAGCCTGTCGTCACAGTTCACCTTGTCACCACGGTTCACCCTGTCAACACGGTTCACCCTGTCACAGTTCACCCTGTCATCACGGTTCATCCTGTCACCACGGTTCACCCTGTCAACACGGTTCACCCTGTCATCACGGTTCACCCTGTCACCACGGTTCACCCTGTCACAGTTCACCCTGTCATCACGGTTCATCCTGTCACCACGGTTCATCCTCTCACCATGGTTCATCCTGTCACAGTTCACCCTGTCACAGTTCACCCTGTCACAGTTCACCTTGTCACCACGGTTCACCCTGTCATCACGGTTCAACACAGTTCACCCTGTCAACACAGTTCACCCTGTCACCACGGTTCATCCTGTCACCACGGTTCATCCTGTCACCACGGTTCACCCTGTCACAGTTCACCCTGTCACAGTTCACCCTGTCACCACAGTTCACCCTGTCACGGTTCATCCTGTCACCACGGTTCACCCTGTCACCATGGTTCACCCTGTCACCATGGTTCACCCTGTCACCATGGTTCACCCTGTCACAGTTCATCCTGTCACCACGGTTCACCCTGTCACAGTTCATCCTGTCACAGTTCACCCTGTCACCACAGTTCACCCTGTCACGGTTCATCCTGTCACCACGGTTCACCCTGTCACCATGGTTCACCCTGTCACCATGGTTCACCCTGTCACCATGGTTCACCCTGTCACAGTTCATCCTGTCACCATGGTTCACCCTGTCACAGTTCATCCTGTCACCATGGTTCACCCTGTCATGCTTCACCCTGTCACCATGGTTCACCCTGTCACAGTTCACCCTGTCACCATGGTTCACCCTGTCACAGTTCATCCTGTCACCACGGTTCACCCTGTCACAGTTCATCCTGTCACCACAGTTCACCCTGTCACAGTTCATCCTGTCACCACGGTTCACCCTGTCACCATGGTTCACCCTGTCAACACGGTTCACCCTGTCACCATGGTTCACCCTGTCACCACGGTTCACCCTGTCACAGTTCATCCTGTCACCACGGTTCACCCTGTCATGCTTCACCCTGTCAACACGGTTCACCCTGTCACAGTTCACCCTGTCACCACGGTTCACCCTGTCATCACGGTTCATCCTGTCACCACGGTTCATCCTGTCACCACGGTTCATCCTGTCACAGTTCACCCTGTCACCACAGTTCACCCTGTCATCACGGTTCATCCTGTCACCACGGTTCATCCTGTCACCACGGTTCACCCTGTCACAGTTCACCCTGTCACCACGGTTCACCCTGTCATCACGGTTCATCCTGTCACCACGGTTCATCCTGTCACAGTTCACCCTGTCACAGTTCATCCTGTCGTCACAGTTCATCCTGTCATGCTTCACCCTGTCAACACGGTTCATCCTGTCACAGTTCACCCTGTCACCACGGTTCACCCTGTCATCACGGTTCATCCTGTCAACACAGTTCACCCTGTCACAGTTCATCCTGTCACCACGGTTCACCCTGTCACCACGGTTCAGACTGTCATCACGGTTCAACACGGTTCACCCTGTCACCACAGTTCACCCTGTCACAGTTCACCCTGTCACCACAGTTCACCCTGTCACCACAGTTCACCCTGTCACCACGGTTCAACACAGTTCACCCTGTCACAGTTCAACCTGTCACCACAGTTCACCCTGTCATGCTTCACCCTCTCATCCGTCTGTGTTTCTGCCAGGGAGTCGCTGCTGGCGGAGATGGGCGTGTCCATAAAGGAGGACGGAGGAACTCTGGGAGTTTTCTCCCCTAAAGGAGTGAGTTCACCCTCTAACGTTCATTCATTCATAATTCATGCTGTTAGTTTTACTGGGATCCATGTGGAAAACACCAGTACCTCCAGTTTGGACCAGAACATTCTGCTGAGTGTTTACTTCAGTGGCTAAAGCGCTAACAGAGGAGCTAACTCTCCTTTAGCACCTAGCTAACTTTGAAAACCGTTAGCGCTGTTAGCGTAACTTAAATATGTTTAGTCCAGATAAATCCTAAATCTTTAGTTTGCTTGTTTAGTTTTTTTAGTTATTGATTGTTAAAAATTCTTCAAGTAGTTAGACGTTCATATTCAGGCTCTTATTTTGAAGTCTGTTCATGCAGCAGTTCTATTTCCTCTCATCACATCGTGTTGTTTTTAAAGAATCTTTATTGGGTTGAAGGTTCTGGAAAACTGTTCCGCTCCGAGTCGACCGGACTGTCAGGCCTTACAGAACCACTGGAGAGTAGTTCTGTTAAGAACCTTAACAGAACCACTCTCCAGTGGAACCTTAACCTTAACCTTAACTTAAACAGCTTCTGTTTAGGTTCTGTTATGGTTCTGTTAAGGTTCTGTTTAGGTTCTGTAACATAAAATCCTGCCCCAGAATGCATGAACGACCCAAACAGTCGGGTTCTGTTGTGTCTAAATGGATTCAGCTGAGTTTAGTTTCTGCTTCCTGTCTGGGTCATGTGGCGTTAAATATGGCCGCCAGGCTGACGGCAGGTCAGAGGTCACAGGTGAACCGTTGAGTTGTTTGTGTTCCAGACGCCTCACCTGGTCAACCTGAACGAAGACCCGCTGATGTCCGAGTGTCTGCTCTACTACATCAAGGAAGGATTCACCAGGTCAGACGGAGGTCAAGAGGTCAGGACGTCTCGGAGGACATCTTGGTTCTCACTGCTGTCTCTCTGTCTCAGGGTTGGACAGCAGGACGTGGACATCAAGCTGTCTGGACAATTTATTAAAGAGATCCACTGTGTGTTCGTCAGTGAGACCAACGAGCAGGGAGAAGGTCAGACACAGTCTGTCTGTCTGTCTGTCTCCATGTCTTACTCTCTGACTGTCTGTCTGTCCTTCTGTCTCAGTGTCTTGTTGTCTGTCTCTGTGTTTGTCTCAAACTGGATCCTGATTGGCCGGTTTCCCTGTCCTGATCAGTACTAACAGCTCTTTCTGTGTCAGAGCGCCCTCTGCTGGTCAAAGGTTCTCATGAAGAGTTTCTTTCCCTTCCTGATGTTATTTTAGGTTCATAGATGTTCTAGTGGCAGTAAGTGATTCAGAGGACGGTGCAGCTGAGCCTCCATCATGGCTGCTAAGCCTCCATCATGGCTGCTAAGCCTCCATCATGGCTGCTAAGCCTCCATCATGGCCGCTGAGCTCCATCATGGCCGCTAAGCTCCGCCTCCCAGTAATCAGCTGATTAAACTGTTGGGTCTGAATCAGGCTGACGCTGCCGGCTCTCTGTTCACTGACTCTCTCTTCTTCTTCTCTCTCTGTAAAAGCTGCCAGGAAGTCTGTCAGGTATCGTCTCTTTTTGTGACCTCTGACCCCTTCATCCCTCCCTCCTCTTCCTCCTGCTGCTTCAGTATCCAAACCGATCGGCTGAACTCCAGATGAGGAGAAAATCAGAAGCTTTTCCTCATCTGCTGTTTCAGTCAGAATCTCTCCAGATTATAATCTCTTAGATTATTATCATTATTATTATTGGCTCAGAGTTTTACTGAAATGCTGCAGATTGTGGTGTTATAAACCCTCATTGCTCATCGTTCAGGTCTGATGGGATGAGGCGTTCAGGAACATTTTCCTCTCAGCAGATCTGAACGTTGCGATGAACCATGTGGATGTGAAAGCTCTTCTTCTTCTCCTCCTCTCTGCAGTGGTTGTCACTCTGGAGCCGTTAGTGGGAGCTGAGACGTATGTGAACGGGAAGCAGATCAGCGAGGCGGTCGTCCTGAAACAAGGTCAGAGTTCAACCAGGAGCCTTGATTTGTTTTACTGCCGTTAAACTAAAACTCATAAAGCTACTTCCTTATCCAGACTATATCCATCCTGAATCCAGCTATTGATCTGATTAATCATTAATCAGATCAATAGGCTGGCACCAGGAACTGACAGCAAGGCTACTGACTGGTGTTAGCTAGCTGCTAGCTTACCTAATAATAAATAACCTGTTTAAAGTCCAGAGGACCAGTCATTCACCCATTCACATGCACCATTCACTCGCTCATCCAAGCCTAATGCTAGGAGAGGAAGAAGACGATCCAGTAACGTTGTCGGCCGGCCAATCATTCATCAGTCTCATCATAACTATCAGCATCAGTTTTATCAAACAGTAACACGCTCCACCTGTTTCTGCACGCTTCCTGTGTGTCTGCGTTGCTAGGTAACCGCATCGTGATGGGGAAGAACCACGTGTTCAGGTTCAACCACCCGGAGCAGGCGAGGCTAGAGAGGGAGCGCAGCGTCACGGCCGAGCAGCAGGGGGAGCCAGAGGACTGGAACTACGCTCAGAAAGAGCTGCTGGAGAAGCAAGGCATCGACATCAAGCTGGAGATGGAGAAGAGGTAGGAGGAGCGGCTGAGGGTGGAGGAGGAGGAAGGAACATTTAAACATGAAGGAGGAAGGAACATTTAAACATGAAGGAGGAAGGAACATTTAAACATGAAGGAGGAGGAAGGAACGTTTTAAACAGAGAGAACTGGTAGAGCTGAGTGCCTGTGTGCTGCAGACTGCAGGATGTGGAGACCCAGTACCGGAAGGAGAAGGAGGAGGCCGACCTGCTGCTGGAGCAGCACAGACTGGTGGGTTCAGATCAGCTCACCTGCTGGCCAACAGCTGGTCCGGTCCGGTCCGGCGGTTAACCCTGTGGTTCTGGTTCAGTACGCAGACAGCGACAGCGGAGACGACTCCGACAAACGGTCCTGTGAGGAGAGCTGGAGGCTGATCTCCTCCCTGAGGGAGAAGCTTCCTGCCAACAAGGTGGGAGCAAACATGAGCTGAGCCACATCATCAGTCAGTGACCCGTTCAGAACCACTGCTTTATTCAGAACCACTGCTTTATTCAGTACCACGTCTGAATAAAGCAGCGTTAGCGATCCGATTCTGGCTGCATCTGGTTGGCAGAAGGGTTGGAAAGAAACTCTGATCTGATCGGGTTCCACCCGACCTGATCTGATGAGGTGGAACGCCTGACGACCTTCATCTGACCCGAAGCCGTCGGTTCTCACTGACCTGATGAAGGATTTTGACAGAGTGTGTGTGAATGTTGCCTGGTTGGTTTGGTTGGTTCTGAGTTTGGTTCTTAGGCAGGAAGGTGTGTGAATCCAAACAGAGACTGTGTCCGGGTCCAGACGCATCCTGTCGGGGCCTAACCGGCCGTCGGTGTGGTGTGTCCAGGTGCAGACCATCGTGAAGCGCTGTGGCCTCCCCAGCAGCGGGAAGCGGCGGGAGCCCCTCCGGGTCTACCAGATCCCCCAGAGGAGGCGGATCAGCAAAGACCCCAAGCGGGTCACCATGGAGGACCTGAGGATGCAGGCCGTCAAGGAGATCTGCTACGAGGTCTGAGCCGCGCCGCGTCTTCCTCTACAAACACGTTTCACCTGGTTCACGCCTGTCTGCGTGTGGCGCCCCCCGCAGGTGGCTCTGGGAGACTTCCGCCACTCGCGCCAGGAGATCGAGGCGCTGTCCATCGTCAAGATGAAGGAGCTCTGCCGCATGTACGCCAAGAAGGACTCCAACGAGAAGGAGAGCTGGAAGGCCGTGGCCCAGGACGTCTGCGACACGGTGGGCATCGGAGAGGAGCGGAGCCCCCCCACTGAGGAGGGCGGCGGCGGAGAGACCAGTGAGGGAGGGCAGAAGGGGAAGGTGTACGACCTGAAGGCTCACATCGACAAGCTGACAGACATCCTGGAGGTACGTGTTCCCCGCCGCCTCCTCGGCCTCCTGCTGGGTCGGAGGAGCTGACGGAGGAGTGTCTGGGTCTCCTGCAGGAGGTGAAGCTGCAGAACAACATGAAGGACGAGGAGATCAAAGCCCTGAGAGACAGAATGATCAAGATGGAGAGCATCATACCTGTCCAGGTGAGTTCCCACAATCTAAGGTCCCACACTGCAACCCTCCAGGGCCACTGCAACATTCACATGTCCCTTCTCCTCCACTCTGGAGCTAACTGGGTAAACAGCTAATGGCTAACGGCTAACTGACTAACCAGCTAATGGCTAACAAGCTAACGGCTAACTGGCTAAGCAGGTAACTGGCTAGTGGCTAACCAGCTAATGGCTAACGGCTAACTGGCTAAGCAGGTAACTGGCTAGTGGCTAACCAGCTAACCAGCCTCGCTGCAGCAGTGTAGCTCTACTGAGCTCTGCTCCTGGAGACGGTAGCAGAGCTACTATATCTATGCTAACAGGTGAAGCACAGAAACAGTTTCAGGAAAACTTTGAGCCCTTGAGGATCGGCGTAGGAGACCCCTGATCTCAGGTGTCTGTCGGCCCAACTCTCACCGGTCCGACTCATTTCCAGGACGACGAAATGAACGGAGAAGGAGGCGAGTCCGCGCAGGGGGAGGGAGGAGGAGGCCTCGACGACACCAACGATCTGCCAGAGGTCAGAGTTCAACGCCTCATGGACGAGGACCCGGCGTTCAGGAGAGGGCGCCTCCGCTGGCTGAAGCAGGAACAGCAGCGCATCCAGAACCTGCAGAAGCAGAACATCACCAAGAAACTGAGAGGACAGAACCAGAACCCAGGTTGGTGAGGGAGAGAGTTTGGATTGGATGGGCTAACTAGCGTTAGCTTTGTAGGCTAGTCACCACTGGACTGCCTTCTTCTCCTGGCCGTTAGCAGAGACATGCTAGCATTGGATGAGCTAGCTTGGATGTGGATGTGGAGCAGGTCAAACTATTCACATCCTGAAGGTTTCACAGATTTACTGGACACAAAACCCTGAAACAGAGCAGAGCTGAGATGGAGAGTCATCAACATTTAATACAATCAACATCTGGAAACAACCGCGGTTAGGTCAGAGCATATAGATAGAATGGCCTAGTCAAAGTCCAGGCCTGAGTCTAGTTTAGAATCTTTAATAACAGCTGCTCTCCACTGAATATAAGGTTCAACTATTTCAGAAAGAAGGAACGGGCAAAAGTTTCCAACCAGAGAAAAATTAACGCTGCACTTTACAGATTTCTGTCTGAGGTCACAGTGAGGTCATGTTAAGGTCACCATGAGGTCACACTCTGTGTCTCCGCCCCCTGCAGGTCCGCTGACCCCCATCGTCCCGGTCCATCTTCCCGGTACCGGCCGCTTCATCCCCCCCCAGGAGTGCAAGCTGAAGTTCCCCTTTAAGAGCAACCCGGCCCACCGGTTGTCATGGGGACCGGCCAGCGAGGCGCTGCAGGCTCTGGGTCTGGGCGGCGAGGGCGGGGGGGCAGAGGAGGACGGTGTGGGGGGCCAGGAGAACGGGGGGGGCTCCCCCACACCTCCCCCGCTGCTCCCCCTCCCCTTCCCTACGCCCCCCCCACGCATGCGCACGCCCAGCCCTCACCGCGCCTGGCAACAGCGTAACCAAGGCAACCAGGGCGGCTTCCACCACAACCAGCAGGGCAACAATCAGAACTACCAGCGGCGCCAACGCCGCGGCTCCCTGGACGGCTCCGCCCACGGCGGCGAGCAGGGCGGGGGCGGCGGCGGTCACCAGGGGCGACCGCGGCAGCGCAGGGCGGCGTCGCCCGGCGGGGAGCGAGGGGTCCGGCCGGGGCCCCGGGGCGGCAGCAGGGACAGAGACGAAGGCTTCTACTACAACCAGCGGCAGCACCATCAGTTCCACCCGCACCCGTACTACAACTCCCAGAATGCACCATTCCAGCCTCAGCCCAACTACCACAGCCTGCCCCTCCCCCCCGACATGCTGCTGGGGGCGGGGCCTCCGCCCGCCGCCTGGGGCTTCAGCACGCCGCCCAGGATGAGGCGGCAGTTCAGCGCCCCCGACCTGAAGAACAAGGACAACGTCATGTGACCCCACGCTGGCCTCTGATTGGCTGTGGATCCTCATGCTGTAGAGAACAGACCGAGCGCGTGGGTGTGTGTGTGTGTCTGTCTGTGTGTGTGTGTTTCAGCACCTTTATGAAACAAAGTGTTGACGTCACGTCTGTCCTGCTGTTTGGTTTAACCTCAGCCGTCGCCTAGGCAACAGGATCCATGTCTCATAACCGCTGGTTTAGTCTGATTAAGTTCTGGTTCTGGTCCGGTAGACGGTTCAGTTCACAGGCAGAAGAACTGAAAGTGTTAGAGCTGAACTAACTGGAGCTTTTTCCCATCATGCAGTTCAAATGTTCAGTTCTGCTCTGATGAACCAGCGTCTCATTTGATTTTTCCCATTTCACCTGAACGCTGCATAGCCAACAGCTACAAACCAAAGACAGCCGCTCTGTGGCGACCCCTGCAGGTCCCCAGAGGCATGACGTGTGCAGGAAGCGTTTGAGCACGTTGGTGTTACTGAGCTGTGTGTATATCTGAAGTTTATCTTTCTGTTTTTATTTGTTTTTTAATGGAGATGAATTTTAAAAGGAATGAAATGTGCTGATGGTGCGTTCAATGTCGCAGGCAATCATGGGAAATGAGAGAATAAAGTCTCAGGATGGGAGACAGGAAGGACTGCAGGTCATGTAGGGTCGGCAGGAGGGGATTCTGGGAGATGTAGTGAGACACAGAAGGCAGTGGAGGTTTGATGAATGTGTTAAATATGTGGAGGTTAAATCCACAAGCAGCAAAGCATTCTGGGAGAAAAGCACCTCTGACTGGCTGTTTTATTTGCTTTTTGGATTGCGTATTTTAGCCCCGCCCACATCCTTGGCCATGGGTGATGATGTCATCATATGTCATGGTTATGAATATTACAAAGTGTCATGATTAATGTTTGGTTGTTGGGATGCTGTTACAGGAGCTCCACCATGTATCTTCTGTTGTGTCTGTGTGTGAGTGTGAGGAGGTGTGTGTGAGGGTGTGAGTGTCTGTGTGTGGGTGTGTGTGTGTGTGTGTGTGTGTGTGAGGGGGTGTGTGTGTGTAAGTGTGAGTGAGTTTCAGGATTAATGTAGACTCATCTTTTTATTTGTCGTTTTGTTTTCATTTCTTTTTCTCTGGGTCTTTTTGGGACCCTGATTCCAGAACATTGACTGCCGGCCCCGCCCACCCATACCTCTGCACCAATCACAGCCTCTGAAGCTGTGACATCACAGAGGGTTAGAGACGTTCTATTGGTCCAGAGCTGCTCGGTGTTTCCTGTCTGTTGGGTTTTGTTGTATCAGGAATGAATCTCAGGCTCGACCTGCAGACATGATGGCAATAAACTGTCAGGAATCAAAGCTGCTGCTGTGTCTTTCTTCCAGCGCTACATTAAAACTTATCAGGAAATATTGAATGTATTTAAGACCATCACAGAGCCATCATGTTACAGAAGTGCAATAGGACAAGCTGCCTAAATAAAAGTTATTACTATTACTACTAATACCTATTTTACACAAACACATGTAGATGGAAGAATCCAGTTTCTAAGAGCCGCTCTGATCCTCCACATCAGTACGGGAGAATTTTACTGCCTTAATTCAATTGCACTCATTTTCAGTCTGAAAGCAGGACTTCATGTCTTTCTCCTTCAAACTTTTGAACGCCGATACAGAGGCGTTTATGCTAACAGCTATGCAGAATATTACGTGAAATACACTGAAGTAACAAATGTTCTGTAAGTTTAAATTCTTGGTTAGAATTGTAATGTGTGTCAAGGCTAATACCAGAAAAGATGAAATGGTTAAAAATGCCATTTGTCAGGTCAGGATGAAGTTTAAGATGACAGGAGTGAGAAGTTTGAAACTTTTTCTGTAAATCCACAGGATGAAGGCGGCTTAGTGTCTGCCTTTATGTGAAAGTAAAACCACAACATCACAGCAGATCAATGTGTAACTTTATACTAAACTTTACAGTGAAGGCAGGAGGGTGGTTCTAATTTAAATATATTTCCAGACTATCAATTCCCACCCACATAACTGTCTGAATGTTCAGGGCTTTGGCCTCCGGACATTTAAACATGTTTGAGGGATTTTAGAATAAACTCGTATCATGAAACTACTAGACACATTTGCTTTCAAATTAAACTTCCTGAAAGTTTAATTTATTATTCAAGCCCTGAGGAGAAAAACAAAAGTCTAAATGATGAAAACATTTGATATTTGTGTTTAAAAATGTTGTTTTAAGAGCTGGTTTTAAGTGTCTTTAAGTAGACACTTATTAACAACTGAAACCTGGCAATTAATCCCTGACACTGCTTTGAGTGGACGTCTGTCTGTCTGTCCTCACGAGTAAATGGTTTGAAAACCCCGAAGTTCATCTTGTGACCCTTTTTTTATGATTATAGACAAACTTTGAATAAAAAGCTTAAACTGAAACATGGTTTGGATTCTGTGCAGCTTTTTGTGGAATTAGAGTGAAATGACTTTGAGCTACATGAAGATCTGATTAAAATTCAAGTCATCTGATATAAAGATGTCTAAAACACCAAACTTCACTGTGTTTGCTGCTGGGTGGCTGGTGTTTCTCTGCTGCTCCACAAACCACTGAGTGCCAACATCCAGCAGCTCTTTGCAGACTCTTCTTCTTCTTGTATTGCGTTTTCTGGCGGTTTACAAACTTAGGGTTAGGGTATAAAAAAATTAAAACGTCATATATTCTTTTCAAAGATGTGCTTGACACCCCCCAATCATTCCCTGACAAACATCTCAAAATATTAGTAACTTTTTTACATTTATCAATTTTCTTATGTACATGTATCTTAAAATGTAAGTTTTACATCAAACCATATGCCTTACAATATTTACCTGCTTTAATTTTTGCCCATATAATCTAAGATCTACTGCAGGATTAACCCTTTTTCTTGAAAAACATATTACTGCCCACCACAGATTATCTGACTGATTTTTCATCGGTTACATAAACATCCTGATCTGGAAGTCGTTTGTGCTGATCTTGTTGAAGCTAAAAGCTTCAATAAATAAATGTGATTAAAGTTAAAATGATGAATTTGAAGAACTTTGACCTCTGCAGAGTTTATTTCACTCAGACTAACTGGAGGATTTTCTGGCCCAAATGAAAGTCCACTGGTTTAAAAGTCCATAAACCAGTGAGATAGTTTGATTAAAACTGGTCAAATTTGACTTATTTACATTTTCACTCTGAGTTCTAGTTTCTAAATAAACTACCTGTAGGAGCCATTTCTCCATTTTTTGGTTAAGTCTTATAATTTTAGAGTTTAGAGTTTAGAGTTCATTTTTATTTGCTTTTCTAGTTGATTTATAATTAGAATTTTGCCTAATTTGTTATTTTTAAATAGGTTCTTTGATTAGTAATTCACTTAATTAGTTAATTAGTTTCAGTTTGGGACGTGGGTGTGTCACAG
>CAEFZY010041700.1:0-12504 GCA_903066815.1 Brachyrhaphis roseni
CGCCTCCCTGGTGAGGTGTTCCGGGCACGTCCCACCGGGAGGAGGCCCCGGGGAAGACCCAGGACACGCTGGAGGGATTATGTCTCCCGGCTGGCCTGGGAACGCCTTGGGATTCCCCCGGAGGAGCTGGAAGAAGTGGCTGGGGAGAGGGAAGTCTGGGCCTCCCTTCTGAAGCTGCTACCCCCGCGACCCGACCCCGGATAAGCGGAAGACGATGGATGGATGGATGGATGGATGGACAATGATTAACAAAATTAAATATTAACAAAAATAATCTACACTCTGGAATCTTTAGGATGCAGTTGTAAGTCAGATTTAAATGTTTTTTTGGGGACTTAAGAGCAACTCAAGCAAACTCATAGAACCAATTCAGAATCTGTTCATAATTTTGATTCATTTAGTCTGAATCAGAACTTAAAGCAATATTGTTTTTAGAAAAAAGCAAACAAAACACAACTGCTGTCATTTTAGTCATTGTTTCACCTAGTTTAAAAACTTTAAACTTTGTGAGTATGAGTATTTTCTTGTGGTACTAAAATGTGTTCCTTCTATTTCTTCATTTAGCCAGAAACATTTCTAAGAGCCCCAACTTTTTGTCCCTAGAATGAACCTCCTGCCATCCAGGTGATACACCACTTTGTGATAGTTCCGATAAGCATGTCCTTGAAAGAAATGATCCCTTATGCATCTCTGCACAATAAGCCCTCATTCCACCTAGACGACCCTGTCGTTCTGAGTCTGAATGCCGAAGCTCCTGTGAGGACAGAGAGAGACCAAGGCTTGTTATTAAATGGTTTTAATAAATCAAAATCACTGACTTTTCAATGGCTCCATTCAGTGGTGTGATAAGGAGTCATGACGGGGTGAGCTTTCGCGTGTTTGCCTGCATAGTTTTTGTGCATCGGCTCAAGCGTGTGGGTGTAAATGGGTAAAGAGTTTTTTTGTTGGCTTAAAAGTGCACGGTCTGTGCATGTTTGAGATGCTGGTCCAGTTCAACCTTGACAAGGAAGAGAGGGCACTGCTGGTGCACACTCACCGAGAAATGCACCTTGACAGAATGTGCACAATCACAAGAGAAATATATTAATCTATTTCACTGAATACCATATGGCTCTTGGCACACACAAAAAACACAAAAGGCAAAACAAACTTTTAGAAATTCTATCTCCTTTGCAGCGAAAATCAATTAGGCAGCTTCTCTGGTCTACATTAGGTCCTAAAAGTTAGTCAGAAAATCAGAATTGTTATATGTTTTACTGTCATTTATGTCACAAAACCAACCCCAAAGACAATAGCTTGTAAAACAGCAGCTAGACTCTAAGATGGATTAACTTGTAGCAGTAGCAGTAGTGACCTGAAGTCACCTGTTGTCATGCCTTGAAATCCCTCCAAAACATTTTCTCTCACTTTTCCTTAGAAGACGTCCAGATTTTATTGGCATTTATTCCGTTTTTCAGCTACATTGAAGTCTTGATTTTGACTGGACTGTTGCAATCTTCTACTGCATCAACTAACTTCAGTAAATGCTTTAACCATCAAAAAGATTTACATACGAAATTCAAATATTTTAAACTGGAGCTTAAGATGCTTTTGGACATTGTTGCATGATTTCTGAATGGCAAAGGAGCAAAAAACAGGATATCAGTCTTTCTGTGCTTTCACACGATAGCACAGTCCAGTAACAGTTGACTTGTCTAAGGGTTAGCAGGCTTTACGTCCTAAAGGTGTGTCATAGTGATGTTGGATGGCTTTTAAAACCACAAGTTAAAGAGGGAGGACACTGGGAAATGGCAAGGTTTGACATTTTCCAATTGTCTCAATTAAGACCGTGTTGATTCAGAGATCCAGACTAAATAAAACATTAGTAGTATAGAACATAACTGGTGTAGGCGATTTATGAGTGACCCTAGGCAGTTTTAAGGGTGTTTTCTTTTTGTCGGTATGTTATACAAGTATTTTGTGAAAGAGGCTGATGGTTTTGAGAAGGCCTCGTCTTGTTGCACTGATGTAAAACCTGAAACCAATTATCCATGTTTTGGAGCTAGTGAACACTAATGTGAAGAGTTGGTATGCTTTTCATTATGGTGAATCAAATTCCTCTCTTTTCTTGAATGTTACGACGTTGGTCCTTACCTCTAGTAGTTCAAATGCATATTTACTAACATGAGTAAACATGGTTTTTAGACATTAAAAGTCACAGCTGGTTATTTTGTTCCATTAGCACTGTTGTGAAGATTACATCAGCGTAAGGACAACAAAATGTGTGTAATCCACTTACAAATGCTCTCTCATTGTAGAAAGATTGACTCCAAATTGTAAGCAAACATTGACGTTTTTGGTTGTTGGAGAGACACAACATAGCTTCCAGGTTTATTGGTAAAGTTTTTCTCATTGGAATGTTTTTTTATTTTTACATTAAGCTTAAATGTTTTTTGTTTTTTACGATAGAACACCAAATCAAAACAGTTGTAAACGTGCACTGTATCTACAAAAGACATTCCACTGAAATTACAAGAAAAATCAACCCAGTTAATTTCAGCGTATTGCGGTTCAACTAAGATTCAGCCAAATTATAATTCAGTTCGATGCAATATGACAAACTTCAGAAGGCATTTGCGGTTTCAATTTGTTCAAACTCCGCTAAGTAGATTAATATGAGTATTATATAATCACTGTCTCTTCCCCTCTCCCTAATACTAAACATACAGAAAGCAGATGACAGTGCACAGGAGAGCTTCATTTTAACAAACCTGCAGAAAAAAAAAAAAAAAAAACTCAGGAAGGATACTTGCTCTGCTTTGGGCTGAGGTGAAATACATGTCAAATGTCTGGGATATGATAAAGCGTTACTATTAGATGCCTAATTAGCAAGAACAAGTGGCTTTTTTATTGGTGGACAATTATCATTCTATGTAATATTATGTCGTTAAAATGTGTAAGTGGATTCTGTTTACCTTCGTCCATAAAACTTATATTCAAGAACATAGTGCTAAGTATTTTTAAGCTTTTGATAAAAGATTTAAAGCTCCAGAATTTAAATGTGTTTTCCCCGAAATATGCGGGCTGTAATTTATTACTGTTTCCAAACGCACCCACATACACGCATGTATATAAATGATGGCTTTGCAGTGCTGTCAGTGCCCTGGAAGACCGCTTAGCATTCTGTTCAGAGCCACTGTGTTTTGTAATTATGTGTGTGTGTGCAATATTTCCCTCACATCAATATGTCTTTAATAGCTTAGAAAAAAAAAAATCATACAGAACAAAGATGAGGATATTGAATTAGAGACATTATTCAAACTGTATGATTCACTTTAAATCTGTTCAGAAAATGTATTCTCTGTAAAGGCTGATGTTATTTTATAGCAGTAAAGTATAAACTCAAATAAAACCACGTTTTTAAGCATGTGATAATTGTAAGTTAGTCTATCTTTGATGCAGAACTCAAGTAAAAATAAAAAAAAAAAGGCAAATAGATGGTGAGAGTGGCCTCTTGCACAGTTAATTACAGCACGCTAACTTGGTCATAAACCCTCAAAGCTGCAACATTTTACAGACAGACCAGGTCTCAAATCAAATCTTGCTCAGTATTTCATCGTCCCTGTCTTATCTTCAAATTCATTGGGTGCCGCAGAAGCTGGTGAAGTGTCTCCTATGGATATGCTTGAGGTCACTGGTGGAGTACTGCAGAGGCTATTCAGAAGAAAGATTATACTGAGACGAAGCAAGTTGGATGGTTTGATGGATGTTTGGCTTGTCCTCGCCTCACATTTAGAATAAATAGCTTCTATTCATCTTCACGGCATTAACAAGGCAACTAATCATTGAAATCAATAGAATTTGTCGTTAAATACAGCATTCATTAGCTTTTGGAGAGACTTTCGACTGAGTTTATTACCGTTTTTCCAAAGATTCACAATATTCTTTTTGAACGTATTTGAAAACCTGCATGCAATGAATAGTAAACACTCTGAACACTTTGTAACAACTAGCAATAATGGCATCAGTTTTTTTTTTATTTCATTTAATTTTATTTTTTGTCAAAATAAGGTGCCTGTTGTGAAGCACTTTCCAGTTCCTTCAGTTTCAACATATCACTTAAGTGGGTCCTGGATATGAAGATAACATTAACGTTTACTTTTTTTATTTTCTACTGGGTATTCAAAATGATACCAGAAAATAAAGCTCTGTCTACTCGGTTCTTACTTCACAATAAGAGTCTCTGTGGCTTTATGATGTTGGATGTGAAGAAGCATATTTTCCAGTGTTCATCATATTAGGTTGGGCTCTGACTACAGCTAGACTGTACTTTGCAAAATAGACCTCAGTTTGACAAGAAATATCATGCTGTTTTAATGCCACACAATCTCCTCTCATGATCTTGTTAGTCTTAGTAAATATAGTTAGTTGAGGAGACAGTAGTGGCTGTCACACACAATTACCTTCTCCTGTCACCTCCTCAGGCAAATTTGGATCTTCTCTGCATCTATTCTAGTTTATTCTGATTCTGTAATATGTCGTCACGAACAGAATCAGTCATTTATAAAAAGTCAACCCAGTTGAAGCCTTCTGAATCTTTACTTTCCAGCTTCATTCACTACATGAAAATGAAGACAAATCGTGAAGAAGAATTTTTTGACGAGATAGACAATTGCATACACCACAGCTAATGCATCACCTGCACCTAAAAAACCAATTCCACCCATTTAGACATTTTTATGATCATTTTGCAAGATAGGGGAAAATGAGCAATGGTAATAGGAAAAAGAAAAATACAATTCACCAGTGCGAGTGAATAATTTAGAAGTGACAGCTAGTTCTTCTCCGTCGACCGTCCCATGGGAGGTTTTAGGAGAAATAGCCTATCCTAGCTGAGCGGGTAATGCTATCCCTGACCATGCTTCATTCGGGTTCCCTGTGGCACTATGGTGAACAGGTGGTAGAGATGGGCGGCGAGGTTCATTTGTGGTGAGGTACGGGATGTCAGTGTCAGGGCTTACTTCAGCAATAGGATGCAATAGTATGCGAAAAATGTATTTGGGAGGTAATCTACCAGCAAGATATCTCAGCGTTTACACACTGACATTGTGCAATTATGTCATTGTGTTTTTAAGGGTAGGGTCATAGAGCTGCGAGACTTTCTTAGTGTGAATTTCAAAATGGCAAGCATTCTAGCACTTAGCCTGGCTTTCCGTCTGAACAACCAAATGTCATCCAAATTTTTTGATGAAAAATAGCCATAAAAACATATCCACATTGAAAAATGTGTGCTCCATGCATTGCAGTAGGAAGAAAAACTGTGCAAGTTTAGGATATCACAAATTGAAAAAGAATGGAATATTTTTTTCTGTCACAAAGTCTAAAATGTTTTAAGTAATGCCATTTCACTTTGACTTTAAATTTAAACCCCAGTTTTGCAAGTTTGTAAGCTTAGGTGTCCAAACTTATGCACTTTACTCTTCTTTTTATAGAAGAACATCTTCAGCATGGCATCAGTCCGTGGGCTCACACATGCCCCCTTCAGAAAGGCAGAAGTACTGCCTGCATCAACTTGTTTTTCAGCGTGTTATATGTTGGATTTATTACATAATGAAGTTATTAAAAGTTACTAACAGTCTTATGACTTAATATGACTGCATGCCAACATTAAAAAGTGATATAAAGAAAGAAAAGAAAATGAAAATGGTTGCTTGGGTTTACGAACGAGTATTCTGTCTGAAATAAGGTATGAGGTATAGCCATCTTTGTCTCACCTCTAGCAAGAAATTTGAGCAAGAAATATTAATTTTGATAAAAATGATAGGAAAGAGAAAGTATTTTACAACACCAAATAAATGTAAAAAAAAAGGACCAATAGTTATTTTATTTCATTAGATTTGCTATTATCCTTGTTAGGTGTTGACAAAAATGTAAGTTTGTTTTTATTAAAATAAGATATATATTTTAGTTATATATAAGAACTTTAAATATGTTGTACTTCTTTGGGATTATTGCGTTATTTGTGTGCTGTGGACTATGGGTTATGGCTAAATTCGCTTTTTTTATTTTTACTATTTTTTTCTTTTTCCTTCCCTTTTTTAAACTCTAATATTCTCCTCCACACTCTTCAATCTTGTCATTTTCAAAAGTAGCACAAGTGCATATATGATTGGGTGACATTTCTGTTCATTCCCCCCCTTCTGTGTGCTTACTGTTCCTGTTTGTGCTTGCTACAGCATTTTAGAATCACTTGTGTCTTTGTATGTGTGTGAGCATTTAAAAGACAATGGCGCACACATAAAACTTTTTGGGTTTGTATTAATGAAGGTAAATAGTTTTTATGCCCTCCAACCCCCATCAGCTAGCAGTCACATATTCTTTAAAATGCAGTGTGGCTTTGTGTGTGTTTCATCAAGCTGCTAGGCATTCCTGTCCCTGTGGCTTATCATCTGTCGGCCTCCTTGGGGGTCGACGGTAGGTGGTTTCTAAACAAGCCTTCCCCTGGACACTTCTGTCCTTGAATCTGTCAAAGAGAACCCATATTTTTCTTTCCTTGCCCTCACTAACATCTATTGTACTTCAGCATGATTTGGTGAATATGTGGGGATGTGTGCGGGTGCGTGTGTGTGGGCGTTCACTCACCTTCTTTTCAGTTTCTTCCAGCTGGCTTAACTTTGCATACTGGAGGTGACAAATGGCAAGTTCATACCTTCCGTTATTTGAGCAATAACGTTGGACACTTGACTAGTGACAGCACTCCCAAATATGATATAAGTTTTCTAACAGCTGGGAAAATGTTGAACTAAATATGTCCAACCAAAAAGGGGTGGACTGCTATCTTGTGGTTGGGAAAAAACTGATTAAGAGATGTTGAAATGAGATTCTGCGCTACAGAAATAGGAGCTTGGTGATTCGGAAAGAGCTTCAACTAGAGCTTCAGGGGTACCAAAAGGACTCAGCTTTGTTCAGATTTGTGAGTTTGTAGGTGCCTGCCTATTGTGACTTAACAACTGGGAGACTTTTGAAAATGGCTTATTTTGTAGACACCAACAAATCATTTAGGTGTCGCCAAAAAGCTGCTGGGTGTTTTCTTTTTTGTTTTAGTGCTTGGAATGCTTCTAGAAGAAATAAAGACCACAATGGGCATACAAACATGCAAAAAAACAATTTTGCATAATAAGTAGCCTTTAATTAAACAATTTTGTAAGAATATTTTCGTCTGCAGTGAAGAACTTTATTTCTTTGCAGAATTGAAGTGGTGCTCCTTATGGTACACAACCTGCACTGGGGAAGACCGGTCATCCTGACCAGAGCTTTGTAATAATACATCGTGTTGCTGGTCCACTGGGAGAAAGATCAATTCCACAGCATTGCAGGCAGTAGGGATAATGAGGCTTTTCCATTGACTAGAATTTAATTGAGTGGCAGCAATGGGCTGAGAATGGGAGAAAAAGCTATCGAAGTCAGCCGGTGCCTTGAGGCTTCACCTTCTCGCTCCTCTATTCCTCATCAGAAAAGTTCTGTAACGTTCTGTGCCTGCTACTGTCCCTAGTCCTTTTGTATCTTTCTATCCCTGCTTCATCCTATATTGAAGGACTCGGACGCGATAACATTGGGGTTGTCATTGTTGCTTTCTGAGAGCGGAGGCTGTGAGAAACGATAGAGCCAGATGATAAAGTCTGTCAGCAACATGTGCAATCCCACCCGTCCAATTTACAATCTAATTCAGCTCAGTTTGTTCTCAAGACATTCAAAACCTGCTGTGTGACACGCAGTCATTCTGGCAGACCAGAAGATTGACTCTTAACACACACATTCCCAATCTACTGAGGCAAATTGGTGAATGATACTCTCAAGCATAATCCGTCTCTTCCTTCCCTCGCCTTTGTTCTTTAGGTGTCCTCTTATCTCACCATTCATCTTCTTCTCTGCTTTGCTCTCCCACCTGCAGCATTGTAGCTAACACTTTATCATTGTAGTATGAAAACCCCATTCTGATCACGTACACAAAGTAGTTGATCCTCCCTGTCTGAGTTTTTTGTTTTCTTCAATTACACCCTGTCAGGATGCCGACAATGAGAGAAATATTTTTTTTTAAAAAAGGCTCACAGCTTTCTCGCTATTCGTTAGTGTGCTTAACGACGGATGAAAAGTTCTCATTAGATCTGGTTGTTCTTATTTAGCAGTATAACACATTTTCTGCAAGCTGTGGTAACAGGTCTGCGTTTCCACAATCAGGAACTACTCTTAGGAAACTCTTGAAGGTAAGAACAAAGATGGATAAATCCTTAAAGTCAAATGCTCGATTTTAAAATTGTATCTTAATTTGTAGTATTTGGATTTACCCTGGAGAACACATATTTACAGAAATGAGTATAAGTGAATATACTTTTCATTTTGTGAATTTAGAATGGATTTGCCCATTTATTCTGACTTTTACCCAATAGTGTCTTGTAAAATAGTTTCCTCTGTGCACTTAAACATACATTTTAAAGTATTGCCAAAGGTTTTCAGTTGGGCTTCAATATACCTAAAAGTTTTTGGGTATATCTAAGTTTTTCAGTGGTATTTGTTTTTGCATGGAAGTATATGAGGAGCCAGCAGCAATGTTCAAATTGAACAATTTTATGTCCAATGTGCTACTTTTCATTTTAATGTTCAGATGAAATTGTTATTGCTGTTGTTTCTGTGGTCAGTCAGTTTATGTTAGATTCTGCATTATGGGTAATTTGCTCCCAATGGACAAAAAGCAAATGAAAAGCCTCAAAGGAAAAAAAATGTTATTGTGTTTTGTGCCCTGTAGCAATGGACAGATATGTGCACATAGTGTTGCATAAAAGTGAAACTGGACTTTCTGAAGCCAATGTCGGTTTCATCACACTTTGTCAGGGTATGTGCATCCTCTTCTCACAAAAAAGGTCACTTTCAATTTAAATTAAGCAGCGGGGACTGCAATGAGGAGGGATGTGTGGCAAATCAAATGGGAAATGATGAAGGTGAGACGGAAGAGCGATGACAACAAATGAGTTGATGTTGGATTTTTATTGGAGAGTAAATAAATAAATAGGAAGCTCATCTGGCTTTATCTTTATGCCTTATGAGTTTTTTTTTTCCTCAAAAAACAAGAGAATGGTTGAAAAAATTACACAGAAATGATGTGAAAATGAAAAGACTGATATTATTAAGCAACAATCCTGCTAATAGAATAAAAGTTACGCAGCATTTTAAATGTCTGTCAGCTCTTGGCACTTCTACTCATACAATAATCAGTGTCTGTTAGTGCGCACAAGGGTGACCCTCAGGGGTCAAACACCCTCAGGTAATGGCTCCATTAGGAAGACAAAGAGCTGCCCTCCTGGCTAAAACAGTATCTTTCTCTCCATACCTGCTTCCTCTCTCTTTTTCTTACCCCTGTCATCTTTTTCCTCTCACCTTAATCTCCAACGCCCGGTTCTCTGAGTCTCTCTGTCACTACGTTTCTTCGTCTTGGTCCCATTGTGACACGCACGCATGTATGACATAAAGAGACAGCAACACGACAAGATGTGTCCTGTCAGTTGCCTCATCAATCTATCATGTGCAATTTCATCAGGCTGACCTAAGAGTGCATCCTCCTGCGTGCGCTCTCGTCCCTGTGTGTACATGCATAAACAAGTGCAACCTTGTGATGGAGATGGTTATTAACCCTCTTACCCTCTCATTGTTATCTTTCCCCCCACTCATCTCCTGAGTGTGTGCGTGATGTAGGTGGGGGTGCAGGGGTGTGTGTGTGTGTGTGTCCATTCCTGGTTGTCGTTCATCTTAATAACTCAACTGTCTATCTCAGATCTGAAGAGGTTGTTTGAGGACCTGAACCCATTTATTGTACTGATTAGTCTAGTCGTTTAAAAATTTCAAGTGCTGTCGCTTTGCAGTTCTTTCCAAGAGAGAGATTTTAATTGCCTTTTAAATGTCAGTTTCCAAATTGGCCTGAAAGTCAAGATGAAAATAGGTCACTATCAGAACTTATTAAATTATACTAAATATAACCAAATTCCTACTTTCAGATATTTTAAATATTGTCCATTATAAGACTGTTTCTTTTCCAAGAAAAAAAAAATAGAATTAAAGTTTCCACCCATGAACACAAAAGAAGGCAAAATTTGACTACAAAATTAATAAATAATAACAGTCTTAAAAAATGTGAACTTATTTATTCTAACTTATTTTTTTTATACTGTTTTAGTTTTTATATGTATGAACAAGAAGCAATGTGAATTAATACAATTTTGCCCTCTGCATTTTTCAAAATACAGAGGGCAAATGAAAAAGTCTAAAAACCGTCTTCTTTTTTTAAAGGCAGTATTAAGTTTAATATTTTACTTAATTTTTTGCTTTCATCTTATTAATGATTTTCCAACTCAAATTAGTAGTAAAATGTTTCCATGGTCTTCAATAATGCTCGACCTACTTGTTCCTACCAAAAAAAATAATACTAAAAAAACTCCACATTTAAAACAAACAAAGAAAAAAATCAAGATGGTCATGGTTATGCGTCATTGTTTTACTCTTCATTTCAAAATGATGACTTTTGCTTCCACTCTTCTGTTTATTATTTGTATCCTCCCGGTACTTCAAACTAATGCAGTTGTGCTGTGACACTTTTTCAAAGGCAATACCTACTTACAAAGCAAATTGGTTTTTGGATTTTGTTTTTAAATTCACTGCATGTGTCAGCTTCAATGAAAGTGGAACCATTTTAAGTCAGCATGTGTAGATCAACGAATTTGTGTCGACAGAGAGCGAAATATTAAAGCAGCTGTGATTACTTTTTAATTCAATTTAGATGCATTTTTTAATACTGTTTCTGTCTGTAAAGTTTGAGCTTTTTCAAGGAAACACAAAAGTCATGTCCTATTTTCCTCTTAGGGACTCCTAGTGTTTGGGAAGAGAATTGCAATAAGTCTGGCAAATCCAGATTTCTAAAACATCACAGTGGTTTACGGAAAGGCAATTTTATGATTCTTTGAATTATTGTTTGGTTCGCTTTGGTAGGCTATTTACAAAGAAACCAAATATTATTGAACGAAGGAAACAGAAGGAAGAGGTGGTGCACTATTAGTCGTCTTGCTCCAAACGTCTATATATATATATATATATATATATATATAAATTCCTCATGCCAAGATGGCTGTCTATTGCTGTTAGATTTCTTTTAAGCCCACTTAAAATAAATCATTCCTATTTGTTTATTGCCTTGCAAAAGTAACAAGATATGTATCGATTGATCCACAAAATAGTCATTGTACACTGGTTTTATTACTATTTACGTATGAGACTAATTTCAAATTAAATGAGAGGTTAAAATGTTTAGAGAAATAAGCCTCAGTCACCCTGGCAGTGTTGTCATAATTTAGTAATGTATTTATCCTTGACTTGATGGATGGGAAAAGATCGGCCTGTTATCAATTTCTCAGCACACTGAGTTTATTGAAAACCAAGTTGAAGGCATAACTTTGAGATAAATAATAGAAAAGATCCGGAACAATCCTGTAGGGAGATGAAATCTTGAATAATTTCTAAATATTGAGAGTGATTGTACAAATGATTACCGTTGTTTTCTTATTTGTTTTAGATAACCCGATTGTATCCCAACTTGGTTCATGAGCTGTTCCAATACAACTCAGCCCAGAGCAACTTTTATTTTTTTTTAACAATTATCTGGCATTTCTAGAGAATCTAGCATAATAAGGATAGTTAGTTAAACAGGAGATACCACTGCAGGGTTTACCCCAGTGTGTTATAAGCCTGGCAGCCCGCCATGCTTTACTAGCTTTATTAGCTTCCCCGCCAGGCTAAGCATTATTTGTTTTTTAGGAAATAATAAAAAACAAACAAACAAAAAAAACGCAAGCAGTCATTATTTTGTCTGCAGCCGCAGTGAGCAGCAACCCGCGTCTTTTTAAAATGTCCACCGATACAAACCATCTATAGAACCTCTGGCAGAAATACAGATGGTAGTGGGAAGACGCACATTACAGGCTAAACAATCACAGTGAAGTTTAATTGGGGCATTAAAAAATATGTGTCAGGGATGTTCAGTGGCGCCCAGTGAAATCTTAGTGATATCTGTGATAACAGACAGAATGGATCAGGAGAGGAACCGCAGAACCTAAAGAACCAGACATCAGTCTCTTCATCCCTCAATCATTTCCTGAGAACAAAAAATAATATAAATGGCAATTTAAAAGAACAAATCATACAAATAGATTAATAGTAAATAAATAAACATTTTGAAGGGAACATTAAAAACGTTTGTTAGGATTGTGTAGGAAAAACGTTGCTATAAATACAGTTTTTTGTGGTCAATATAGTTTCACCATTTTATTAATATGGGTTGCCAGTTTGGATAAGGCCTCCTATCAAGATATAAGAATGATAGAAAACATGCTAACAAAATGCCTCAGCACTGCAGCCCAGAGGCAAGCGAACTGCAACTTGTAAAACATGCAAGAAGAGAAATGTCAGCATTTTCGTCTTTTTTTA